>JAQFYP010000998.1:0-17911 GCA_034694865.1 Bilobella braunerae | reverse complement strand
TACTGCAATGGGCCCGATTGAGGCCTGAGCGGTGTGGGTAGAAATACCCCCTCCATTAACATACATACATACATACAGCATAAATGCGGTATGGTTTGACTGCATTTCTGTTTAGTTAACTTGGGCTAAGGCTCAATTCTGCTCATTCAGTTTACTCCCAATTTTTCAAAATTGTATTTTTCTTTTTGCAATTTTTTGCAAAATTGTTCATTTTATCATTAATTTTTCAAAATTGATCATTTTGTTCGTAATTCCTCAAAATTGTTCATCCTTTTCTTAATTTTTCAAACTTGTTAATTTTGTTTTTAAGTTTTCAAAATTGTTCATGATCGTAATTTTTCAATGTCAATGTTCGTAAATTGTCATAAGAGGACATTCTGGTATTGTCTAAAACCGGTTGCTTATTATCAGTCCTGAGCAATGTATTTACTAAAAATGGAAAGAATATTTGTTGAAATATTTGAAACTGGAATTTTTACAAAATAAAAATATGGGACGACGTAGACTAGCAAATTGAGCTCCGTCTTAAGACGGGTTTGTTTTGCTAGTTATGTTACAATTATTATGGTGTAGCAAAAGGTTTTCTGCATAAAATACGCAAGTACCATTCATGGAAGTGTGCAAGATCGCTTAACTTGAAAATTTGACTTGTTGTACTTGAATGTGCAAATTGAGAGGGAGGGACCTGGTGCTGGTTAGAGAGTATGACAAGAGGCTGAATGGCGGAGTCAGGTGGAGCAGTGGGGTGAGGAGAGGAAATCCCGTCCCACTTGATCTCAACTCTACCTAGGCATTTATTATTGAGGCTACTAACTTATTAGTTTAACTATTAAATTAAGTTATTAGTTAGGTTAGGTGCTAACCGAAAACTGCAACCTCTTCAAATACCTTGTTTGATATGTATCAGAGTATACCGTTCTGCAATTCAGATAGTCTAAACCAGTCTTCAAAGAGTTTTCAAAAATTGCAGAATATCTGGTTGAGTCAGAAATACAAATAAAGATGGGAATATGTCTAAAAACGATTTGAGGTTAAGGTGGATCTACAACTCCTTTTTAATTTTGAAAATTTACTATTAAAATGTTCAGTTGAATTCAATGCCATTGAGATGATCGTAATTCAATGTCTCAAAAATCTTAGAATTTGAAATACTTTGAGTGGCTACTCGAGCCTGAATCAAGGTTGAATAAAAATTTAAAATCTTTCTTTAAAGCACTGGCGTTCTCAACATTTAGCGAAATAGGCTTAAAAAATTTCAAAATTTTTTAATTCACAACAAAATCGATAACCGAATTGATGTCCAAATCAGAACGCAATATTAGACCAATTGTACCTAATTTTGGGTATTTAGGAATTTTTTAGGCTACCGGCTTTAGCAAATTTCCTTAGACATGATTGTTCTCTACTCATAAATCCCATGATTTTGGGTAAACAGAATGCATGCAATTAATGCATTTTTAAAAAAAGAGTTGTTTTAGAAAAATTACACCTTCCTTTGGGTCAAACTTTCTTCAAATATTTATTGTATTTTCCATAATTTAAAAATTCAATAAAACTTATCCTTAACCAGATAAGTTGAGCAGCAAAACATGTAGTAATCTAATTACCTAGCCACAATACCTACGACTCCCTATTAAAACAATGCTGAGATGTAGTGTTTGCAATTTTGCCTTGAAAAGCATTCAAACAGACTCAAGAAGAAACCTAAATCAAAAGACACGCTTACTTTACAAAAATCACAATTTTCAAAAAGAGTAGCATATATTCGTGTAAGAAAATAAAACCTCTTTTGCGCTCATTTCTTTGGAATCATTTCAAAATTAATAAATGTTATGCTTCAACACATAGGTTTAGCAGCATACCTTTTTTCATGTAGTTGTTGGTTATCTAAAGCTCATTCATACGACTCCCTTTGAAAACTACATTGAGGTGACGTAGTCGATTATATGCATGCCAACAACCTTGGCAATTGTATTTGGTAGCCATTTAGATTCATTAGGAAATTTACCGTAAATCTCTCAATGTGCAGTACATTATATTTCCACAGAACATAAGCCAATTAAGAATTTCTTGAGTACTAAAGAGGTTTAAAAACATAATTTGTTATTGTCAATGTCACTGTCATGCAGTACACAATATATTTAAACGAACATTTTTAAACATTTTGAACAATCTAATTTATCAAAAGTTGGACACTTACCTCAAAGTAAAATAAGAAAGTCCCTTGAGTACAAAATAAGGTCAAAATATTATTTAAAATTAGACACCGGTTACATACTTCCTTGGAGGGGTAAGAATAGGATGAAATTTAACTCGAAGAAACCTATAATTCTACTTAGTTTTTTTTTCTCGAATGAAAACATTTGAGACAAAGAGCGTGACCATCTCCTAACAGTATTAAAGTTGTATGTTCTTAATTAATGTATTAAGATATTTGTTATATATCCATCATCATACAAATGCCACCAATAAACAATTTTTCCCATCTACTTACACTTCGTGCTATATTATCCACAGCTCAAAGGACTAACTAATTATGATTAACTCTGCTACACAAAGTATAACATGGGAAGAAAATCAAAATCAAAACAAAATTTGGTCCATTTTGTTGACGTACAATGGCAACGAGATAACGGAAACAGCAAAATCATAAGGAAACTTTGTTCAAATACAACTCATAAACTGTACGAGACATAGAGACATAGCGTTTGTTAGGCTTGGCACATGATTTTGCAGATGGTTCTCAAATAATCAAACTCGATAGTTTGTAAAAGTAAACCGCCTAATTTGGACCAAAATTTGGGTTAAACATTAGCGCATAATAATTCATACTGATCAAGTATGAAAATATAACTTAAAAGTAATGTAGATTTATTTTACCCCTTCCACAAAATAGGGAAAGCCCCGCCACTTGCGGCGATGACGACACCACCCACTGATCTAAGTAGATAAACACAGGTTCTCCTCCATAGCACTATCACATTTTAAACAGTTTTCATTTGACTCGATTAAAATCCCGCTTCTCGAGTAAAACCAAACTGTCATTGATTAAAACTCAACTTCATCACCAACAATGAACGCTTTTTTGGCCGCAACGGTGCTCATCTCTTCCGTGTTTATGCTAGTACGTGTAAGCGGAGGAGTAGTTCCCGCCTATGGCTGCCTTGCGAATGCGCTAAATACCGCGACAGTTGGATTCGAAAAAATAATGGCATTAAACGACACACATGAAAAAGTAACACATTTTACGAACAAACAATTAGCAATATTTAGTAGCTTAGCTCGATTATAAATTTGGTTATTCTGATGTTTTTGAACGCAAAATAATAATTCACATTCCATCATATACTACTAATTTCAATAACTAAAAATACAGGAATACATATTTATATATATATATATATTTATATACTATTTAATGCCTTTATGCATTTATCATTAAAACTATCATTTACTTCACATTCTACAGCTGAAGGAGGCCTTGGATGGTGGAGTAGAAGTGCCTGACCAAGTTCTAAAGGAATTCTACCATGTCATTTACTACACCACTGATAAAGAAGGCGAAATACAAGAATTTAAAGAATGGGATGGCGGGGACTTGAAATTTTTGCGTAGTATTCCTGCTGAAGACACTCTCAACGCTAAAGAAGCATCCATCAACGCGCTGGGAAACTTTGTTTCAAAATTCCTTCATTCGGTATGCAAATTTAAAAGTGACAAACTGTTACTATTGTGTTGGATTACTAATCCTGTATACACGTTTAGGATACTTTCAAATATTTAAGGGGAGAAAAAAAAGAAATCAGTGCCTGTATCGAGTCTGGTGGAGGCGGAATGGGAAATGACGGGTTTTTTGTTAACCATGTTGTCGCTTTTAGAGTTGAAGGTGCAGAAGAGCGAGTAGATGCGGACAAGGCGCTCATAACAGCCTTAAATGTCCAACAGTTAGCAAAAACAGGGGAATTAAGCACAAAGTTACTACAACAAGTAATATTTTTTTTTTAATTTGGTCACTTAAGAGAAAGCCACGAGTAGTAGTTCCTCCTCATTTGAATTTGATTATTTGCTATTCTTGTTAGTTTAAAGCCTCGTATTCCTAATACCGTCCTTCAGAACAGTATTCAAATCTCATCCAGGAGTTTTAGTACATTTTCTAAACATTAGTTATATTATTCACTTTTACTTCTGCAGCTAAAGAATGCTGTGGACGGTGCTGTTAGTGTACCTGTAGAGATTGTGAAGGATTTCGCTACGGTGATATACTACACGACAAATGCAGATGGGCTTATAGACGAGAATAGCTTCAAGACAATCAGCAATGAAGATTTGGAATTCGTTGTGGGCAAAAATGTACAGAACTCAAGGCTCGAAGCCAAAAGAGTATTTGTCACTAGCCTGGATTCGTTTCTTCAAAGGGCCGAAGTCCAGGTATAATTAAACTGGAGTCCAAATTACTCCTTGGTTTTTCGCTGGACGAAAACTTTTTTTTAAAAAAAAGGTCAACTATAAGAAACAAACTCAAATAGTTACGGTCAGGAAATGACCATGGGGTAGTTTTGTGGGAAGCGGTCAAGTTGTCATGTCTTGAAAAAATTTAGTCTGGCTTCTATTTTTAGCGTATCATCGATTTGCTTAAGAAAGTAAACGGGAAGGTCGGCGCGTGTGCTGAGTCTGGTGGAAGCCGACTGGCGGAAGGCGGTATTTTCTACAACCATGTTGTCGCTTTTACTGAGGATGATATTGAAGATGAAGCAGGCCCAACTCTACACAACTAGTTATGCTCCCCTAACGCTGAGGACTTTTAGTCCATCCCCCATAGGATAGAGGAACATACATGTAAACATAGATTGGTCTGTCTAATAAATTTAAACCTACAAGACGTAATTGTTGGTCATCGCTTGATTTTGAGCAGCGATAGAGAGACGGGCAGCGATTGAGCGCTCATCAGTCTCTGATAGGGCTTCGCATCAGGTTCAGCATACGGTGAGTAGTTGTGAGTAGGTCTTTCCCTAGGTCATCCATAGGTCATTCGCAGGTCACCCCGGCCGGAAGTGACCTGGGAAGTGATCTTTTTTCAGGATTTTAACGGGTTTTCACAAACTAGGCAATCCTAAGTCATTTTGTATGAAAAAACTTACTCAAAATCGAGATTTTTTAACAGTGTCGAGACGCATTATAATTATTTCTTCGAATCTTCAATGATTCCTTAGATTTTCCTTTCTTTCTTTTTCGAAGTATTAGAACGTTTAGAACATTTTTGACCTATGCGTCATACTTAGAAAAAAAAAAGTCAGAATTCTCTTTAGCAAAAGTACATGCAAGAAAGCAATTTCCAGCGAATTCGAAAGCGAAGCAGAGGACTCGCTAAAATTCCGTTTGGGAATCCATCCTCCCTTCATTAACATCACACTCTGCCTTTTTTTATATGCTATGATTATCAAGGGGTTACGATGCGAAAACTAATCTGTTTTTTTTGTCTTAGGTAGTCATTGGTTCTCTAAAAAATTAACAAAAGCAATCGCTGTTGGTGTTGAGTCTTGCATTAGCAAACCAAAAGAAACGAAATTTTCTCCAACCACGTTGTGGCTTTCAAAGTTTTAGAAAAGTAGTCCACTCACTTTGGAGAGCAGCATCTCCATTGGCGAACCATCTCTTTCACTTGAAACAAGGTGTAAATAAACAATAATTAGCAACGAAATGAGTTCAATTATTAAATGGCGTTATTTTTATGGCAGTACTTTTCGATTAGTTGATGAGCAACTGTGCGTGCGTAACAAAGTGAGTGAACGCGGGCATTGCATTAAAGCTCTCTTACAGAATGCTTTTTGGGACAGCTTAATTTCTCGCAACTACAAATAAGAGCGCGACGTAGACTAGCCATTACGAAATCCTTCTGTTCTATTACAATGGTATTTGGCTAGTTTGGCTAGGGTCGACTGTATTAATTAGATTTTACAGCCCAAAACTTGGAAACCCCAACTTCTGTCCACAAGCACCTAAAATATAGACTCTGAGTAGATCAAAAGTAATAAACCCATGTAAACCAAATTTCATAAACCAGAAGAATAAAACTTTGCCAGGTTGTAGGCAAGACAGCTTCCGACGAAAAATCGGGGTTTTGGTGTTTTTGCAAGAAAAGTTGATGCTTTCAGTGCACTATGTGATCTCCGACTTCCGTGTCAGTACAATACGCTACTTGGTTTACGTGCGTTTGCATCGTTTGATTAAGCGGCGTATGCTACTTCATGTTTTCGTTTTGCCCGTCCGTCCGTCCGAGGATAATTTATATCTCAGGAACAACGCTAAATATCTCAAAGCGGTTTTTGGATATAAGTTCGTAGATATCCGAACCAGATCAAGTTTATTTTAGTTTGACCTGAAGCCATGACCATTACCGAACGCCCTTGGGGTTAACGTGAAATACGTGAAATATGACCCCTACAAAATTTGTTACTTTTTCGAAGTGGAACAACATTTAGATATGATACTTTTCTCTGTGGCCTCCCAATGACCCCCAAATTGAACCCTTGACTTTAAAATAACTTAAGGTCAAACTAGTTTTGCATGAAACAAAGAGTTATGATGGTCCCGATGACACTAGAGCTTCCTTCACCCTGCAATGACCCTTTGGTCTTAAAATTACCTTCCAAGGTCAAATTCTAGTTTTGCATGAAACAGAAAAATATGATGGTCGCGATGATCCTGGAGCCCCCTTCACCCGGAAATGACCCTTTGATCTCAAAATGACATTTCAATTTTAAACACTAGTTTTGCTCTAAACAAAAATTATGATATTCCCGCTGACCCCAGTGCCTTTTTTCGCCCGGAAATGATCTTTTGACCGCAAAAATACCTTTCAAGATCAAGCTCTACCTCTACTTTTGCACCAAACCTAAAGTAATAATAGTTGCCATATTTTCAAAACCCGTTTGACATGGAAATGACATTATTTCAAAGTGCAATAAATGAAATCTTGTTGCCTTAAAATTTCCAAATAAATTTGATACTTCATCCAATTCTCATACTTGCGACACTTGAGTGTACCGTTTTACCACGGTTCATTAGTAGCGTATTAGCTACTTTATGAGAATGTCTTGGCCGTCTGTTCCTCTGGTTACTCAGTTATTTCATCCTGAACAACGGGACTACGGTAAACCTAGGAGCCTTTCAAAATGTTGATTTCAAATTTATCGGTTTACCACTCTCTATCCGACACGTCTTGATGGAATGCGACGCGAGCTCCAGGGCTCCAGAGAAAGAGGACGACTAACCCAAGGGATGCCACGCACAGACTCCGTGTCCGCCATTGAACTCTTGGTCGACTTTCGGACAAATTTCCCGGCTGACAATTCCACATACAGGAAACTTCATATCTTCAACCAGGTGGTGCGTCTGTACCAATAGGAATATCTTGAGAACGCGGACAAAGCAAATGAAGAATAAACTTTGATCTTGACTTTTAGAAGAAGAATTTTGTATTTTATTCCTAATTCTGACCTTTATTAATGATTTTGACTAATCCATTTGTATTTTAAACTAAAAACAATTTAGGATTACGTATTATTGAACGAGCATGCATATGTTGTTATCGGTGAGCCTTAAATCAAACAAACATATAGTGGAACACAATCAAAATAGTATACTATATACTATTAAACTAGCTCTCTTAATAGAGCCAATTTCTGTTACCAACGACCCCAAGGAATACCAACAAGTAACAAAATTTTTCATAATTTTGATGTAAACCCATGCAGTTCAGGTTGTTGAACTTAAGTTTACGCAGTAGTTTTGTCTTAGGACAGTTTGTTAAAGAAATGTCAATTACCACACGTGTCAAGTTATATCAGTAGTTAGAGTTAAGAATAGAGTTATGTCAGTTGGTAGCATAGGAACGATTCCACATAAGTGACTGTTCGCAGGTCGAACAGTTACATAGGGGATTAGTAAATCGTTAGTCGATGGTCAGTTGTCTTGTCCGTAATTGTTTAGTCAGTAGTTATTGTAGTAAACTATGTTCGTCATAGTTTAACTGTATTTATTGTTCAGTTTATTACCATAAGTTTATTCGAATAAACCATTGACCTATGACATCGCCGTCGTGCGTTTGTGTTTAGGTAGCGTTTATTGAGTAGGCCATGCCAAGCTAGTTTATCTTAGAGCATTGAGCCCTCAGCGTTAGGTCATTGCTACCTAGCAGTTCAGTAGATAGCATAGATCATAATGATTCGCTCAAGTTCAGTGACCTTTGTGTTTGACAGAAAGGCCAAATCGCCGAATTTTATAATTTATACTAAATACTACCAAGGAATTTCTAAAAGGCTTAGGATTTCTTTAAGTCAACTTATTCCCGCATTCTAATGTTTTCCCTCTTGTGATTGAAGTTGAGGGTGCACTTAAAAATTCCAAAATTTTAGCAAATGTCCATATTTTCATCCAGAATATATGCGGAAAAGGAACTAAGGTGTGCATTTCCAAAACAATAACTAAAATTTGTACCAAATACCAACTAACATGTGACTTTGTACAAATTATCTAAATTTATACCCTTTAGCACTACTAACAAGGTAACATTTTCTGATGTCCCCTGTGTTTTACGACGGCACCTATACAGTTTGGTAGGCCAAAGAGTCCTAAAACAAATCTCAATGGGAAATTTCTGCTAATTTAAAATTGGCGGAACTATTCAAATTTGGAGATTTGGAATTGCATGGGAGAGATACGAAGAGTCCTGCTTCTGGTTTTCTCTCTCACATTTTTTTTCCTCCTTTGCTCAATCTTGAGTTAAGAAAAGAGAAAGTGAGTTGTACAAGAGATGATGGACCCTATACGCTATCCCTCTCCACACAATTCGAAACTAAATTTCTTAAATTAAATTAAATTTTCAAAGGGGGGACCATTGGAAATATTTAATGTGTGTGTAAATTTCCACAAAAATTTTCACGGTGGGCACTTTTTAATTTTTAAATTTCACGCAAACGCTTGGCCATAGAAATCTTGCATTAATTTACAAAAAATGCCTTATCATAAGTAACATTTGAGCCAAGTTTCAAACAACTTTGAAGTTTGCAGGCCTTGCCTACTACTTGTAAGTGTTGCAGTGAACATTTTTATGTGTCTTCTTTAAAATCGTAAAGAATTACTTAGCTACACAAAGTAAGACGGTATTCTAAGAGACCCAGCCTAATATCCTACTCTATAGAAAGGTAAACACATTTTAAATTAAAGGTACCAAAGAAGGATAATTATGAGTTTACTTGTGCCAAAATTGCCGCAGGGTTATTTCACTATTCCAAGAGACAGGTTTATAAAGTTTTTGCGCAAAGAATTTTTAGCTTCTTTTTTCTGTTCAAGGTCTCTGAAAACCTAACCTTTTTTCGGTTGAATCTGATCCTCAGACCGGACTGCTATGCACCCAGAAGGTACTTAGAAGGGGTACTGGAAGTATTTTCCCGTCTTCCGACGGTTTCTTTTGTAAATATAAAATTATAATAATTACTTTTTTTATTGCTATTGACATTTGCCTATGACCTGGTCAACATATGTTTGTGCTAGTGAGTGAGGGATGGTGTTGTAGGCCTGTGAATTGACTGGAAAGTTCTGAGGAAAGAGGCAAGGGAGGTTCTGCTGGGCAGCAAACGTGGGTTTGACTACCAAGGTCCCTCTTTTTTTTATCATGATTTGCTACAACCCCCTGCATGGGGCTCGAGGGCGCGCTTTAGCCACCCACTAGGGGGCGGGGGAGCCCTATGCCCGATGTCGTCACGCCAATTTGGGCAAAACTTGTGTGGAAAAACCGAGTGGGAAAACCACACACATGAGGACGGAGGCGGCCGTGGGATTCGAACCCACGGATGCAGTGTGGAGAGTGCGATGCACTAACCACTAGACTGCGGCGGCTACCTATCAAGGTACCTCTGCTATGCAAATTCTGAACATCACCGTGCGCATACTGGCCCAAGCTCAGCCTCCACGACCGCAACTTTCCAGACTTCCACTCACCACTTTTTTCCGGGTGGTGGTGCCGAGATTCAATCTCGGCCCGTACCCAAGCTGGGACAAGTGTCTTAATCCCCCGGACTAAGGGCCGTGGGTGTTTAATAATTACTATACTAAAAAAAGGAAAGTAATGCGTCAGGTAGTGCGAGATAGGGATGAGCATTCTGTTTTTGCTTATTCTTAATACAAAAGCGTAAACTTCTCAAAAAATGAATGAAGGAGCAAAAATAACTAGCCAAACTAGCCTTACAAAGAGGACGCAGAAATCCACAAAAAATCCGCCTTTCATAGTACGAGCTAGCTTGGTTTATTAGCACTTCAAAACTACAACTGCATTCTAAGGCTACTATTGCGTTCCAAAAAATGAATGGCATTCCAGGACTCAATGCACTCAAAACAAATAAAATTGGTGTGCACGGGCACGAAAAATTTGTTTTTCCGGATTTTTCATAGTAAGCTATATATTTATGATAACATACTATTACATTGAATACTTTATTCATATCACGACGACGCTTTTTATTCTTTTAATTTTTACTCTATTTTGTGATTCTATTTTCGAGAGTTCTTTCTGGATTTATTTGCACTCCTTTGACTGATTCGTCGTCTTCCATCGGTTTGAAATCGTCCTCTTCCACATTATCGGAGATCGGTGGGTCAAGAGCAAATAGCGGAATCGAATTTTGTGGTGTTTTCCCATGGTAGTTTTTTTGGTAGATATGGACCTGCATCGCAAAAACCACCAAGAAGTAGTCATTGTGATCCTTAACTGATCCCCCAATTCCACTCAAACCTGCGTCTTTAATACCCTGCAAATATTGTAGGTACAATTGTCAATTGTGGTTTGTCGCTTCGTTCAACCAGATTATAAATTATACTAAATTGTATTGTAACTCTTACAGAATATACAACTTATTTGAAATTTGAGATTTTAAGTTATGGTTTAAGTAGAATTGTGGAAATGTATAAATTTTCTATGTTTAATACTGACTTTAATTTGAATGTGGTCAAAAAGGTTTTGTTTTAATGAACAGATATAGGACTAAAAAATGTAAAATGTATAACACTTTCATGTGTCTTAGAACTGTGTCTTTGTCTTGTTTGACAGAAAATAATAATAATTCCGTTGGGAGTTAAATTTTAAAATGGAATTTGTAAATTGATGACAATATATTCCAAAGAATCTTCACTAATTGAATCGATCGTATATTCTATTACTTATAATGAGTGGCGATAATAATTATAATTAAGGCAAAAACATTAGTTCGTAAAAAGTCTTAAAAAAGGAGGTTTGCCTGGAGCTAATCTGTGATGGTGAGGTAGGCGTAACTTCAGCCTAGCTAAACTAACTCGTCCCAAAACAGGAGCATTAAAAATTAAAAGAACACTTTTGCGGACTGGCGAGTTTGGCGTCTGTGATGTCGAACAATAGAAAGTTCGACACAAGGCGACCTAGATTGCTTTGTGGCAAAATCGTATCCTAGCAATCAATCACTAGTTAAAATCTTACCATATGCATCTTTCCATAATACTGACCTACTACAAGTGGTACAATTACTACTTAATACCATTATGAAGAGTATTTAAGGCTGGAAATTCGCAACTTGACTTCCAGCACACCTTGTCTGGACTCCTGGCGTAAAAGGGCGCCCTACTACTCAACTTTACAATGTGAGAATAGCACACTTAGTCTTACCGTCACAATCCAAGACTCGTCGTTCATTAGGTTTGAGAGGGCGGCTGCTTCTGCCTGCTTGGAATCCGTATAATTTTTGGAGTGAATGCTAGCCTTCGACTGATCTGCACCAGCGGCTACGTCTCCGGTAAAACCTGCGTTGTCCGGATTTGCGTGATCTTTGTAGAAGCGTTCTGGTACAAAAATTACGTTTGCATCTTTGTTCTTGAATTGAGGTGAGGCCGTTACCTCCTTGTCTGGGTTGTTAACAAACCAGTTGGCACACGACGAAGCTTGATTGTCAAGCTAGATGATTAAATTGGTTTATTTGAGGCTAGTATTAAAAATGTTTTGGCAAATTCTGTAAGCTATTGCTAAAGTTAGATAGATTACACCTAGAATGATTTTTACACGCATTGAAGTGATAAAACAGGTAAAAGTATGGTAATACTGTAAATCTCGTAGTAGCAAAGTAAGTCCATCCTAGGACACTAGAATTGAAACTCAGCCTCTATGTGATCTTGTTCTAAGACGGGCTTGTTTGGCTAGTAAAATACATTAACTCCTCCATGATAAGCAAGCACTCACAAAAAAGCCCTCCCGCTTTTATTGTGCAAAATAATTGAGACGCTAATTTGCTTGTAATAATGATTAGTAGAAAAGAAAACGTAAGTCGACAATACGTTAGTGAAAGCCTGTTCTTTGTTTGAAATGTTCTTTCATACTAATCGCATACAATTTTTTATATCTACATAGAAGTACATATATATTATATATACTTACAATTGAGCTAACGCGCTGTGACAGGGAAAGTGTCTCCAAATTTAAATAAATTTTTCATAATATTAAAACTAAATATCATATTACAATTTGGCAGTTAGTAATGAGACGAGCCGTGCCGAAATGATTGTTTGATAACTTACATATTTACTCAAGATTAAAAGATTTTACAAGATTAAAATTTTTACCTGAGGAATATGCCTAATGCTGAACCTTCCTCCAAGTCTTGCTATAATATCTGTATCACTTTCTAGCCAAGCGTTTATTCCTGCAAGGGTAGCCTTGAGTTGTTCTATCTCACTACAACCCACCAGTGCTAAATAACCTTGCGTTAGAACAACGAGCATTAAAATAAATGTTTTCATTTTAGAGGAGTAGAATGTGTTCAAACTGTGTCCAGTAAAATAAACGTTAATGATGAGAAGTTAAATAATTAGCGCAAAGCAGCATTTTTATATGTTTTTCAATTTTTCTCGTCCTAACGTGGCTCAGTGTGCAAAACATATCCTCTCGAAAATAATGGATCGTCACTTCACTCTAAAACCTAAGGTTTCTTGCAAGTTTTAAAGAAGTCCTCTTCTGTTTGCATATTAAGAATGTATTCTACTTTAAAGAATAACTTTTATCTGTTTGCAAAATTTTGGGATTATTTGAAAAAAAAAACACGATAGTTTAAAAACTTGTATTAATAGTATTTTATTTAAATCTGAATCATATATTTTCAAATATTTTGCAGGGCTCTAAACGTTATACCAAGAAAGATGTTAGCATGGGTCAAATTAGGTAACAACTACCACTCCGTTCTGGCCTTAATTTATTACCGTCTGGTCAACTGCTGGCTTTACAATTTTAGCGCTTCTCTCATAAAAGCTTAAAAATAGACAATCCTAGAATTCGGAAGTTATTTTGGAACGAGCCCTCAATTTGAGACAGTATCAATTATGATTTTAACTAACCTTTTACGTGACTAAACTGTCCTCTAATCGGCTAAAACTTTTAGGTAGATGTTTAACTCAATAAGTACAGGTAAAAATATATGGCACAGAAGCACTCAATGGACAAAACGTAACACACACTAAAAAGTTTTGGTTCATTTCTATCATGCATTTTAGTGCATATCATGCATAGCAGTGTTTCGAATTGTATTACATCTGAAATTCACCTTTAGTAAAGAACCCTCCAAGTTGAATTTTGTTATAAGAATCAAATTTTGCTATACTATAAATTAAATACATTTTAGGTTAAAAATTGTGAGTTGCGTCATTCTGCAGTAGCAAATGCAAACTTCTAGTAGGTCGCAAAAATGTATATTTTTTCAGTGTAGCCCTAATTTTCCAATTTCAAATATTGTTAGTGTAGCCATCACTTTCTTATCCTAACGTGGCTTAGCGTGTTTAAAGGCAAGTTTACCAAAGCTCTCCTCACTCTTTTCTCGAAAACAATTAATCATCAACCTAGTTTGAAAACTTGTTTTATCGAGTTTTATTAGAATAAAAATCCGAAGTAAGTTAGTATTATTGTCAACAGTAATTTGAAAAATAATATACCTAAGATAATTGCAATATTATAATTTCAATGTTAATTAGCCAGATTGTACTTCTTCTGGTGGGGTAGGGCTACTGTCAGCAGGCAATAATAGACAGTTGAGCATATGCTGACTGTAAGATTTGGAGTACGTTCTTTAATTAACTTAAATTGAAATTTTTTTTGTATCATATTAGAATTTTCAATTAACACTAGATTCTATCAGTTACAATTAAAACGCACCCTAAAATCTAAAGGCCAGTAGTTGCCTCATCTTTAGAAGAAATTAAGAAAGAAAAGAAGTGAAGATAATTTTTTCTAGAGCAATCTGTTTCTAAAACTCAAACTTCATAAAATGGAGACGATCATTTGATAATTGAACCTCATTTGTCAATTGTTTATTAAAATTTATTTAAATTTTATTTAAAATTTGATAATGTTAAATTCACTCAGATATGATAAAAATTAGGTTTATACACTAGGTTATGGTAATACGGGAGTGGAAAAATAATTAACTCTAGAAAAGATTATTGTAGAATTTACTATGCACATGATAGATACCCTAGATATAACTACACATATACTTAATTTTTTATAGTCTTGTCTCTATGTGTTTCCCCTAGATATTCTTCTTCTAAATATTTTTTCACTAGATCTTTCTGTTTTAGAAATTAACGCCTGGAATCGAGCTAATATAAAAAAATTTTAAGTGGTTTTAAATTTATTAGCTAAATAAATATTTTATTTAACTCTATATTTACTTATTAAGTAGCGTATTAGCTACTTTATAGGAACGGGCTGTCTGTCTGTCTTTCTGTCTGTCTGTCTGTCCGTCCATTTGCGCTCTAACTCCCGAACTGATTGACTTTTTTGAAATCTGTTTGCGGGAGAGTATTCTAGGGGTCAAGACTGAAGTCAAGTTCGGAGATGGGTGATGTGGGTGAGACCATTCCCCCTCATTTCGACCCCGGAAGTGACCCTCAAAACCTAAAAATTGGTTTTTTCAGTTTTCTTGATAGTTTTATTTTCAGCAAGAGTAATTATGATCTCAATGGCCCAGGTTACCACTGACCCCACTCCATGACCTCCTAAATCTCCCCCAAAATACCCCCAAAACCGTAAAATCTGATTTTTCTAAATTTTTCTATTTTACATGAAATGAAAGGATACAATAGTCTCAATGACCCAGGTGACCTCAAACCCAATTGCATGAACCCCCAAATGACCCCAAAACCGAAAAAATCGGATTTTTCTAAAAAAATTTATTTTTACATAAAATGAAAATTTGGAATTGTGGAATTGTCTCAATGACCCTGGTGACCCCTGACACGATTCCATGATCCCCTAAATGACCCCAAACCTGAAAATTTGGATTTTTTGGAATTGTCAAGTTTGATATGGAACGAAATTTATGAAAGTTTTATTTACTCGAGTGACTCCTGACCCTTCCCCTTCATATCTATGACCCCAAAAATGACCCCCATTTTACCCTAAGTACGAGACGCTACTTACGTTACGTGCGTTTGCAATGGATTATAGTTCCTAAGGCATCATTTTGGGATGCGGTACCTATGGGAACATGGAGCAGAAGGGTGGTTTGGATTTGCTTGTTTAGGCGTGTCGAATTGTAAAGCATCTGTAATAAACCTTTATTACAGTACCCTCCTTGTTGATTTTTATCATATGGCTTAAATAATTTTCTGTTCTGAAATTCGATGCACTCGAGGTCGTGTGAGTTCAAATAAATAATGTCAAATAAAAGAAAGCGTTTTATTTTGAGTATTAGTTTGTATTATATTTTTCAAAATCATTCTTGTCTGCTTTTAATTATTAACCTAAAAATGAGCCTTTCGCATCTTTAAGTTTAGGCTGAACGATTATTTCGTTTCGTTTTTTATAACTAAAAAAAAGTTTTGTGGTGTGGATATATCCATATTGTTTACCTTTTATCTAAATTTTAATAGACTCTTCAATTTTCCTAATTTTCATTTAAAAAACTTAGAATTATCTACAATTGAAGGCTATTTAAACAACTTTCATTTGATTTTAATAGTATTTAAGTTGACTATGCTAAATTCAGCTTTTAATGTAATTGGTTAATTTGATTATACACTTGTATTCATATTCATGTTGATCTGGGCGTGCCTTATATCAAATAAATGATTGATTGATTGATTGACAATTGAAGGCTTGAAAACAATTTCTAATCTCGGAAGTACATAAATATATAGAAATAAGGCTAATTCTTAAGAATTGAATCAGCATTATTTCAAATTTAAAATCAATTTTTTTTAAAAAAGAAATCCAATTTCATTTTAATACTTTTCCCTTTAATACTTTTCCCTTTACAATGCTTGACACCTTTATTCCATATTTAGTAATTTGGTTGCACAATCGTGTACATTTTATTAAGCAGCTAAGATATAATTTTCGATTAGCACTGTTGCAGTGCTGCAATAGTATCCTGAGGTATTACAAAGGCCTTGCGCTACATGGAAAGCATCAATGGTTACACTTAATGATTAATTAGAGAGATCAGGACATGTACATGTGTTTCTTACACCTTCTATTGAGAAATAACATTTGCTGGATGTAACCCTGGTGGCGAAAGCGGTCGATTGTATTCAACAGAGTAGTAAATAATAATAATAATAATATAAATAATAATATCATAATAATATAATAATTAGCAGTTAATATTCACCTATACAACAATGGAAATTTTACAACCTTTAATATAAACAATTATTTACAGTTAGATATTTATAAATTTCTCGAAAAGAAACGCTCGTGCTAAGAAAAATGCCTGTAAAATTTTGAAACATAGCTCATAACTATTACATAAGCTTGATTCTCAAACTTGAACTCGAAAATAACTTTTTGAAACAATAGAACAAGGTCAATTACTCTTGCCACAAATAATGTGCTCAAAATGTACATAATTTTGTGTGGTTGCACATTTGCAAATGACCCTAGCAGAGGGAAATTAATATTCGGGTTGAAATGCAACATCATTTTGTGTTCATTGATGCAAAAATTGTGGATTTGAAGTATCGAACGGCGCAAGTTGATCATTGACTTTAAAAATTTAACATACATGTCCAGAAGTATTTTTGCGTAACACAACATCCCAGCGCAAAGAACAATTGCGACAAATCGGCACCAAGGCCACAGTCTTCATAGCAGTGAATGAGGCAAAAAAAATTACATATGCAGCAAACTAGCCGGAAAGCAAGGTGACAATTGCTACTGTGAGAACTCGAACGCAAAGTCATTATTGAATAAAAACGAAGATCTGTAGTTGCGGATTACTTTTTTTTGCGGGTAGAATAAGCGCCCTTCGATTCAATACAATTCCTACAACACAAGGGAAATAAAGTCAAGTATTACGTGTGTATTAATTGAATTTTGTGCCTCAAACTATCCAGTCTTGTTTAACTTTTACACATTGTATGTACCAATTGTTCAGATGAGTCAATGTAAAAATAACTTAGTTTTCCTATTTATTTATTAGGGTTTAAGGCTTTGTAGACAAATTCGAAGGTAGAAAAGAATTTTTTCCGAAAAAAAATGATTTTTTTTGCACGGTTTAATAAACCGTGGTAGAACAATCAACTGAATCTGTTTAGTTCCTAAAATAATTGTTATATATGTATCCTATACAATTGTTGTTCCCCTTCATGAAACGAAGAAGGATTTTTCATCATGTTCTAACAAGGTAACATTTTCTGATGTCCCCTGTGTTTCACGACGGGACCTATGCGGTTTGGTAGTCCAAAAGGTCCTAAAAAATATCCTAATAGGAAATTTCTGCCAATTGAAAATTGGCGGAGATACTCAAATTTGAATTGTGGCAGTCACGTGAAGAGAGTAAAGGTCAAGGTAACCCACCATCTCTTGCACAACTCGCTTTCTCTTTTCTCAACTCAAGATTGA
>JAQFYP010000997.1:0-17915 GCA_034694865.1 Bilobella braunerae | reverse complement strand
CACTCCTCAAGGCTTCTTACCAACCCCTCGATTGACAGCCACCCGCCTCCCCACCATGACCGGAACCCAAAGTACCCACAGTACCCACACATGTTGACGAACCCTTGAACAAACGAGTGGAAATGTCAAAGAACAAATATATATATATATATATATATATATAACATATAGTTATTATAGAATTCTTTTAATTATACAGTGTTTCCCACGAAAAACGATACGCCGTATGATAACAATTTTGTTTATGCCAAAACCATGGAGGGAAATTAGTAGAGAAAATATGGAATCAAAAACAAAAAACCCCATTACTTGAAAAAGAAATCTTAAAACAGGCCAACAAGCCTCCCCCCATTGTTTACAATTTTTCAAAATTCTCCATTAGCAACTTTTTGGGGTGTATCGTTTTACTTGGGAAACACTGTATTACTTGAGTTATACCTTAAATTGACGGTTTTTGGTCAAGGTTCTTGGAAAAATGGCACACATTTTGTTTATTATTGATTAATGATAAGAGTCATACGTTTCCATGAGCCTTGGTTTTTGGTTATCGTGTAAGGTGATGTGGCTTATCGTTATTTTAATTGCTAGTTAGTTGCTTGTGTTTGGTTAGCATTTTATATTAAGAGTTTAAGTTAACTATAAAATTTGAAGTCAGTTAAATCTAACTAAGGTAATTAAGGATGCATCCATGAAAAAATAAGGTTAAATAATTTTGAGTAATTTTTTTAATGCAAAGGAAAGAATGGCAAATTTTCAAAATGAGGGTGACTGCTTTTCGTAATGTGAAGGCATTGGAAAAGAAAAAGTAACTAGATGATAATTAGTTAATTGGTCTTAAATACAATTCATTGCAGCTAATTACAAATTATAATTAATCGAGTAATTACGGTTCACAAAGGCTGTGATGCGATTGCCGCCGTTTTTTTAAACGGCAATTTTAAACTTTTAATAATGCGGTTCTGTTCTAAACACGCTGTTCGAAGGTCAAGAACCCGGATCCCAACGAGCCTTAAAAAATAAATACACTTTCGCCTTAAATTTTTGCAAAGATATGAGTTCTTACCTACATTCTCAACATGTTTGTTTAAACATTTGTATAAAACATCCTTTAAACAAGTAAACATTATTTGGTACAAACAAAAATTTTCATTAAAAAACAAACAGATTTCCGACATTACCGGTGACAACGTCAACCATCTCAATAGAAATCTAAACATACATTTTTGACTTTGCCAATTCAATACTAAAAAACAAGTGGCATTGAAGCGCGACAACTTCAACAAGTGGAGACTACATAAATGTCACTATTTTGTAAATGTCGCCAATTCCAATGTCACTGTTTTAGAAAATTTGCCAAAAATGTCGCCAATGCTAATGTCGCTTTTTGAGAAATTCACCAAAATGCAATTTTGAAATGTCGCCAATTCATAATGTCGCGTTTTTCTTTCTTAAGTTTCTTCAATGGCCTTATGCATATCCGGAAAACCAAAATTTTTGCATTGTAATTTTTCTAAGCAAATTGTAGTTAGTTAAATAATCTAGTTAATGAACAATTAAGTTAAAGTTATTTGATTTGTGGAACATCATACATCAAAAAAGGTTACGATGAGCAGTCAATTAAACTACATTCTTGGGTTTGGATTTTGCACAGGCATTTTAAGTTAGTTTAATTCTAAGTTAATTAATTTAGGTTCTTTAGCGTTGCATAGTTATTCAAAGTTAATTATAGTTAAATTTAACCAAAAGTAATTAGCATCCATGAAAAATATCATGCAACTTTTGAGTAGAATTTTTGAAATAAGATTTTGAATTTTTAAAATGATGGGCATAGATGAATGTCTTTGTAGTGAGGCGGCACTGCAAAAAAGTAATTGGGTGATATTCAGTTAATTGGTTTTTTAATTACAAGTAATTAAAGGTAATTACAGTTGACAATTAATTCAGTAATTACGCTTTTGACTTAAATAAGGTCAAGAACCCGAGTCTCAACGAATGATGAATCGTTACGGTTACTCCAAATTTTCCAAAAAAAAAAAAAAAAAAAATTTGTTGCCTAAATTATTTGAATTTGTTTAAACATTTATTCAAAGTAAACTTTCAACAGGTAAAAACTTTGTTCCTGCTTTACTTTAAACAAATAAACAATATTTGGTACAAACAAAAATTTACACTAAAAAATATTTGCAACATTGCTTATAGCTCTCGAGGGAGAAAGTACGGACACCGACGATAACTTTGGAATTGAATACTTTCACCACAACTTCAAAATTAAGAAAAAACAGGCGGCACTGAGCACTGCAACTTACATAGTGGACACAACGTAAATGTCGCCAACTCTAATTTCGCAATTTTCAAAATGCCACTTTTTTTTTGAAAAAGTGAAGGCAAATGTCGCTTGTTTTGAACATGTCGCCAATGCCACGTCGCGAATGCCAATTTCTCATATTTTTTAATGAATTTAGAGAAGGTTACGGTGAAAAATTATTCAATTTCAATTAGGCCTTTGTCTTGGTGGAATCGCGAAGGACCTATTTTGAATTTGGCAAGGACCTTCAAGACCTTACATCCCTTTAAAAAAAATTTTTAAATGACTTTTTTTAAATGAGAAAAAATCGTACCATAGCACAAAATTCCACTAATTTCGTCACCAGACCAAAAGTAACTAAGAATAATGCTGCGTTTCTGTTCTAAACACGCTGTTTGAGGTCACGAATTTCATTCGTGTAACCCGAATCTTAGCAAGTGTAGGAAAATCGATACGTTTTCTCCAAATTGAAAAAAAAAACTGTTTAGATTTTCAACATTTGTTTAAAGCAAACTTTAAACAAATAAACAAACTTTGGTACAAAATTTTTTTCGAATATTATTATATCCCTATCTGGCATATCGTCCCTATCTTTCTCGAAAATCAATACAACCTCATAATCCAACTTTATGTTTAAGTACTTTCACCGCAATATCAAACTTAAGAAAAGACAAGCGACACTGAAGCACTTCAGGCCAGAAAAAAAACTAAAGTATGTCGCCAATGTCGCAATTTTGAAAATGGCGCCACTGCCAATGCCGCTTTTTTAAGAAGTCCCTAACGCTAATTTTGCTTGTTTTTAAAACGTCTCCATGACTTATGTCGCTTATTTTATAAAGGCTAATGTCGCTATTATTAAATGTTTCCAATGCCAATGTCACTATCTTGAAGATGTTTTCAAAAGCTAATTTCGGCATTCTTCAACTGTTTCCAATTCAATTGTCGCTATTTTAAAAATGTCGCCAAGGTTAATGTCGCTATTTTTCAAATGTTTCCAATTCAATAATCAGTATTTTGAAAATGTCGCCAGTTTCAATGTCGCCACTTTAAAAATGTTTCCAATTACAATGTCGCTATTTCCTGCGCAAACGATAGTTGGTTAAATAATATAATTAATTGTCAATTAAGTTAAAGTTGATTTATTTGTTGAACGCCATCGCCATTTTTTCAGGTTTTCCGTGGCATTTTTAAAGCTTAAATGAGTTAATGCGAATGCATCAGTACTATAATAATGTAACATTTTGAGTAAAATTTTGGACGTAAAATTTTGTGTTTTTAAAATGATGGCGATAGATTGTAGTCTTTGTAGTGAGGAGGCACTGCAAAAAGTAGTAAGGTGATATTCAGTTAATTGCTTGTTAATTACAAGTAATTACAGGTAATTACAGTTGGTGATTACGTGTCTCCGTTGACAGGAGTGCATTAGATTGAGGGTAGAATATGATGGTGGTTCGTAAAGGTTGTGATGCGAATGGCGCCGTGCTCGTTGACCTCTTCCGTCAGGAAGAAAACCTTGTGGTTCTGGTTTTGTTGACCTTTCGGACCATCATTTTTTGACCTTTGACCTTGACCTCGAGAGGTACAGATTGTGATTCTACTTTTACGGGTGAGCTATTCTGCTTCCCCTTTCTCTTTAATGCGAAGCTAGAGTTCACAGGTCAAACTCAAATAATTTTTGTTTAAAATTTTTTGTTATGAAAACTCATAAACTTTAATTTTTTAAAAGATGTTTCTTTTTCAAGTCTTAATGCGTTTTTGAGAAAACGTTTAAGAATGCTTTATAAGATAGTTTTATAAATCTTGTTGACGAGTTTTATGCAAACATTGTAAAAACAAACATTAAAACTCAACTTCTTGTAAACAAAAATTCAAATCAAATGATAAAGAAAATATGGAGTTTCTATTCTAAACAATCTGCTCGAAGGTAAAGAACCCGCGTCTCATCGAACGAAGAAAAATCGATATACCCATTCTCCAAATTTTCAAAAAGAAAGTAAAACATTCTTGAAAAAATTAGAAAATAGAACCATCAAATTTCTTGGGCAATACGGGCAATAGTGAAATTAAAAAGTACTCATTACACCTTTAATGTTCCTTGCTAACATTTCACAGGATTATTTATTACTGATATTTTGTTTGTGCACTGTATCTTGCTTCCCTTAACTTTTGTAAACATCTTGGTACAAATAAAGCTGAATATTTCAAACACATAAGTCAAGAGTGATACACAGAGTAAAGTAGTATACAAGCAAAAAAGTGATAAAATTAAATTTGATTCCAGCTCTAAAGGCTTTCTTTCTTCGCTGTCCAATTTGGCTTTTTGAATATTTAACTTTAAATTAACTTTCGAATTTGTTGTATCCTGTTTAAAAATTCCAGAATGTATAATACATTGAATTCTTCTGTGAATTAAGTCTCCTTGATCCCAGTACATCGTGGGTCCAACCACGAGTAGCTGTGGATTCCTTAGAAATACGTCGTCACCCTTATACATATTCTTGTTTCCACTTTTTAAAGCTCGCAATAATTTTATATCAATTTCTGATGAAGATTCCAGTAAAATTGTTTTGTTGCATTTTGCAAGTTCATTATACACAGTAAAGTTGTTCCATTCTGGAACGAGAATACTTTCAAACATTTTTCCTGCAATTAGAGATTCCGAATTATTTGAAATGTATCCAACGCGCCTCAAGAATCTGTACAACCCGTGTACACTTGTAGGTTCATATAATTTATTCCTTGCGATCATTAAAGGTGTGCCCCGTCTTTCATATGAATGCTTAACTGTGTATCTCTGTGCTGGCGGAATGCTCATGAACTTGTTATACTCACTTTGGCTAATGTACAACATTGTCGTAAATTTCAGGTTCATTGCTTCTTCCACTCGTGTCAAATATGCTCCGGGCATTGCTGAAGTTAGGTCATACGTTAGTCCACTTTTGTACGCATTCGTGAGAACGAGTCCACTCAGGAGCATTGTTCCAAGAAAAATTCGCAATTTGCAAAAATGTGTACCATTCGCAACCAAAATTCCTTGCTCCATCAGCACAGATACTATAATTAAAAATGCTGGTGCGCGCGTTTTGATAATATTAAATAAAGTTATACATACAATAGCAGCAATTATGTTACAAGGGATGGCAGTAATCCAGAAATCCATGGAGAAAACTTGCACAAATTTCAAAATGTTAAGGAGTGTTGGAAGCTTGTAGCATGTAATAAAGTTATGAAAGTTATCTTTCGTGAGGAAAAACGACTGGACACCTACAAGACTGTTTTCATTTGCATAATATTCTGTTGATATGAAAATCTCAGCGACCTCTCTAATTCTAATTTTATCGAGTGTTATATACGAGTAGTTTGAAACATAAGAAGTAGTATTGGGCTTCAATGCTGCAACATCATAGAACACTGAACGTATCCCATAGTAATTTGAGTGCGTATCCATTGGATCGGTTGGCGGACGTATCAATTTTTTCCCACTATATTCCACAACATGATGTCGCTCACTGCCTTGACGCATGTGGTTCCATTGCATTGGACAATCGAGGCGCCTCACTTCTTCGTAAATGTCGTTAAGTGTCTTATGAATTGTGTTCATATTTTCATTGCTTATAACTGCTTGTGCGATTACGGAGCAGGGATATAAATTTTGGAAATATACATCAATTGTATCGCTATTATTTCTAGGAAACAAGTTGTAGATAGCTGGGTTGCCAGGTGACAAAAATGCAACATTGTTGCCAGTACTTAATCGTATGGAAACGAAGTATCTTTCCTTTCTGCCAATAGTGGCAACAATGGAAAACCGTTTAACGGGATCAACAACTGTGAAGAACTGTTCCGTTTTAAGAGGATCCACAAGGTAGAACAAGTGACAAACATGCTTCATTTTCATCACACGCTTTTCTATGAAAAGCAGGTAGGTTCTGTACCAATCGTTTTTGTAATTCACAGAGTCCCATATATTTGAATTTCCTTCTTCGCGGAATTTCAACCGCGTAACAGGGAATTTTACGTTCACAATTTGGTTAACTTTGGCATTAGAAAACTCAGTTACATGAACAAAACAACGCTCAAAAGTGTGAAAGTAGTCTAAAAAGTAATTATCTGATGCTATTGCACAGGTCATTGCGGGTAGAATTAAGAAGCACAACGTTTTAAGCAACTTCATTTTTCAAGGGTTGTAAAAATACTGAATAAGAAGCCGTCCGTGTGTATTTCATACTTATTTGCTACTATCTCTTACCAATTACTTGTCGACATGCCAGGGAATAGACTATGTTTGGGGAAATGCTCATGCTCAATTAATTACATGCAAGAATTTATGCATGAATAATAGTTGTAGTATAAGTAAAATGCTCCAAGGAAATTTGAGACATGGTTGAAATAGATAACTTGTCGTATTGAGATATTATTATAGACACATGTAAATATACAATTACTTTTCCTAGATACCTAATTTTAAAAATTATATAGGAACGAATGTCCAAATTCACAGAGCCGAACAATAAATTAATGAATGAATAAGAATTAATCAAGTTATATTTTTGTACGTTCACAATAGGAAAGTTGCACAATTCGGCTCTATTATAAAAAATGAGGTAAAGTAATTCCGGATCAAAAGTCAAATAGATATATTCCAACACAAAAATTGGGAAAGCCGGCAATTTTACTTAAAGCTCAAATTTATTTCACAAACGAATTAAGTGTCACATTACTACACTTTCAGCAGGTTCAGAACATAATTTCTAATGGCATTTCATCGTGTACAAATTTTGTCTCTGCCAAGTAGAAAGCCTTGGCAGCAGGTAATACCGGTCTAAAATTTGTTGTAAGACTTACATTTCTAACATATGTTAATGTAACTTAGGGTTATCGAGGTATCTTTATTGCATGTATCGAACTCTCTTTGGGAAATGTCTATCGTATATTTTGACGTCACGTGTTTTTTTTTACAAGTTGGTAATTACTCAAAAGCATTCGCCAAATTTCAAATAATTTTCAAATTTGTATAAGTTAATTGACAGTTACTAATTCCCAGCAAATTAAGTTAAGTCGTACCAAAGTAAGTAATGCTCTTAAAATACCCGTGTTCAGTTATTTCAAAGTCAACTGACGTAGACAATTGCTTAAGGCGCGCCAAATTTTTGTCTGCACTAATACGCAGAATGGTTAGAGATTTCCCCTATAAATGTAAACATTTTAAACTTGAGATATTTTGCCATTTTATCCATCAGTAGCTCATTAACTAGCACCAAAAATTACTTATTCAATCTTATTTATATTTAAAATGTTATATATTTTAATATATTAAAATATAAACACTATCAGAACACGCAATTTTTAACCATTATGCGGTTTCAGCACGTGTCACAAGGTATATAATTGACTTATGCATGGGACTTATTAGAATTAGCGCATGAATTTAGCTGGACGCATATGGCATAACACTATTATAACTATTTAAAAATGATAACAAGCAATATTATTATTATTATATAGCAACACCTGTCTCGCCAGGAGTTTGCCGCATCTTGTAAGACAGTAAATTTAGTAGGAGTATTCCTGCGTCAAACAATATAGCAACTGCATACACCGTATCCTGTCTCGCGTAGCGCCACAATTCTGAAAACATGCTAGAATTAATGCATAAAGAAATTTGAGACATACAATAACTTGCCGGATTGAGATATTAGTTTAGACACATGTAAACAACATTCAATTATTTTGCCTAGGTAGACATCTAATTAAAAAAAGATAGGAACGAATGTCCAAATTCAGAGAACTGCACTATAAATTATTGAATGAATAAGAATTAATAATTGATCCAAATTAGAAGCTAGCAAGTACTATTGAAACCCGAACATGTCTTTTAAAACGTAGAGTTATTAATTGATAGTACTTTTGAATTCAAAAATTTGAAACTTTGAAACATTTCCACGTCAAGTCCTAGGCTATTGGCCGAATTTTTTTTAAAAATTATACTCACCCTAGCAACTCGCAGCTTAGCAGCCTAATTTACTTGCAAATTTTAAAAATACAAATAAGTAATCTTATAAGTAGGCATTGTAATTTATTTCAATTTAAAAGGCTTCAGTTCCATTTGCTTATTTTTTTTTCCTAAATTTTTTTTATTAGGACTTCATAAATTTTGATAGAATTTTAGTTTTTGATAATAACATCGAAATGTGTAATTATCATGTGTAAGTTTACAATGAGAACATCGATATTTCGATCTGATTCAAGTTTTCGATGAGAACATCGAAATATGGATCAGATTTAAGTTCTCGATGAGAACATCGAAATTTCGATCTGATTTATGTTTCTGATGAGAACAACGAAATTTCGATCTTAAATAAGTTTTCGATGAGAACATCGAAATTTTGATCATGTATCTGTTTTCTATGAGAAACACGAAATTTTGATTTCTCATCGAAAACTCAAACATGATCGAAATGTCGATGTTCTCATCGAAAACGTAAATTATATCCCAATTTATGAAGTCCTCATAAAAAAGTCGTAATTTCAAAATATTTAGAAAAACTCGGTTAAGCGGAGAAAAAGTTGAGCAGAAATAGTTACAAAAGTGCCGATGTCCGTGACCCTGCAAACCAGAATTACAATTTGAGTTCAGTACAATGATATAAATTTCAGTTGCCGCAAATTGCCAGTCGACCGAAAGCAAGTAAGCGAATGCGACTGAAAGAGCTATTATTAGAAATACATTTTCAAAAATAAAGAAACGGAAAACGGCAATTTATTGTATACTGACCTTAGTTAATTAACAATTAAAGTTGAAGTTGATTTAATTGCGAAACGCCATTAAACAAAGTAAGTTAACGATGAGCAGTCATTTTGCACATGTTTAGGTCTAGTGAGGCTGCGTATTGTCGTTTGTAGTCAAACTTAATTGTCAATTTAAAATTTTGTCAAATTTAAATTGTTAGTATAATTTAGTCAATAGTTAAATTAATAATAGTTAATTAAGGAGGTTAAATTTAAGAAAAAATATTGCGCATCCATCATAAAAAAAAACAATGAATTAATGACATTTTGAGTATAATTTTGAAATACAATTTTGAATTTTTAAGAATTTTAGAGTGAAGGTGATTGTAGAATGTCTTCGTAGTGTGGAGGCACTGTATAAAGTAATTAGATGACAATTAGTAATTGAACCTAATTGCAACAAATTGTAAGTTAATTACAGGTGACAACTAATTGAATAATTACGTGTTTCCGTTGAGACGGAGCGCGTTAGATTGAGGGTTGAGTAAGATGGCAGTTCGCAAAGGTTATTGTGACTATGTCGTCGTTCTGGTTGACCTCCGGGAACAGGAAGCAAACTTTGTATTTCCGGTTGACCTCTATGTGGCCTTGACCTTTGACCTTGGCCTCGAGAGGTACAGAGTGTGATGCTAATTTTACGGGTGACCTCTTCTGTTCCCCCTTTCTCTTGAATGGAGACCTAGAAGGTGAATGGTCAAACTCAAAAATTTTTTAAAAAAATTTAAAAAAATAGCATTTTTTTTCCATGAAATCTTAGGATTTCATTTAAAAACATGCTTTTTTTCCCTCAACTATTGCGAATCTGTTTCTCAAAAACGCTTTTAACAACGCTTTAAAAAAAATTTGTTTATGAAATCTTAGGCTTTAATTTAAAGAATTTTTTGGTTCTCAAATCTTGGAGCGCTTTTGGTCCGTGATTTACAAAATTGAAAACGTGTATAACACTTTTTCTAAAAAATAGTTTAAAAAAAGCTTACACTGAAAATGTACTCAATTTCAATGAGGCCCTTCGATTGAGTGGGCCTCAATCCTGATGGAATTGCGAAGGGGCCCTCCCATGACCCTTTGAATTCAACCTCAAGGGCCCCTCCGCAGGGCTCTTTGACAAACTGTGAGGGTCCTGCGCAGAAGCGCATCTTCTTGACCAATCCCAGGCGTCCCACGAGGACCATTCGAGGTGGGACTTCGATGCCCACCAGGATGTCCTCTCCGATGACATAGACTGACCCTTGACATAGGGTCACGGCTCCTTGGACCCTTGACCCTTGACATAGGGTCACGATTGGACACGAAGCGGTCACTGACGGTGGGATGGTGAGTTCTGGACGCACCGTGAAGGTCCTCTCGCCCCTTTTATGCAGGAACCTTGCGTTGTTTAGGTAGGCTACCACTTGGTAGATGATTGACCCGTGGGCATGGGTCAATGACCCCGGGAGGTCAGAGGTCGGAAGGTCAAATTTAAAGGGGTAAGACGAGAAGGGGGGACTTATGAAGAGGGGGGTCTTTGCGTTTCCAGCGATGTAGGCACCCTTCTCCAGGACTAGTTCCGTTTTGTGATGGAGCTCTGCACCGAGTTTGAATCGCACGAGGACACGCCCCTCAAGGGTCACTTTGCAACCTTGAAAAAAACGCTTTTTAAACAAATTTTAAAAAATCTCTTTTTAAATTTTAAAAAAGTCGTACCATAGAAAACAGTTGGCTTGTCACAGTAAAGGAGAACGTTTCCAATAATTTCCTCTCCACGCCCAAACTCTGCAGGATTATGATTTAGAACAATGCTACACGTCGCCTTGACGCCCTTTCCGTACCGTGCTGTCATTTCTGAATTTTCAAAATGTACAAAAATTTCAAAATAAAATTTCAACTTTCAAAACCTGGTTTGCTAATGCTTTTCTGTTCTAAACAATCCTTTTGAACGTCAATGAACCCGAATCTACCCGAACATAAAAATCGATACGCTCTCCAAACTTTCCCTCGCCTAGAAGTTGAAAATTTGTTTACAGTAAATGTTTAAACAATTTTTGTTTCTATTTTTTAAAACAAAAATTGATTAATTTAATTAGTTTTCAATCTAGAATTATTCAGGATAACGACGGACCAACCTGTAAAAACCTTTCGTACCCCAATTTCGGCATTGAAGCGGTACAAGCTAAATAATGCAGAGGCCAATGTCGCCGATGCTGATGTCGCTATTTTGGAGATGTCGTCAATGCTAATGCCACTATTTATTTATGTCGCATAATGTCGCCGAATGTTCCCTATTTTTTTACCCAAATACTAAGAACCTTCCAACTCTTAGTATCTGTACGGTAAATAATATAAACACTTAAAAAATTTCGATGGTTCCCCCTATATGTGAAGTTTTATATTTTTTTACCCAAATACTAAGAACCCTCCAACTCTTAGTATCTGTACGGTAAATAATATAAACACTTAAAAAATTTCGATGGTTCCCCCCTATATGTGAAGTTTTATATTTTTTGTGTACGATCGTTTTGTGCCGATTGTGTTTGATAAACAAAGTGTTTGTTTATTGAAGTTTAATTATTACATTTTACATTTGAGCACTTAATATTTTAAAATTTCACTTGAAATTTTAAAATTTTATAATTTAACTTAAAAGTTTACCATTCGTCTTCAAATTTTGCAATTTCACTTAAAACTCTACAATTTTACTTTAAAGTTTACAATTCAACTTAAAATTTGCAATTTAATTAAAATTTAACAAATTAACTTAAAATTTAACAATTTACCTTCAAGTTTTACAATTTAATCCTTAACAATTATTTTAATACAATTCATTATAGGTAATTACATTTGATATTTAATTGAGTAATTAAGTGTTTACGTGGACAAGGAACGCGTTAGTTTGAGATTTGAGTGAGATGACGGTTCACAAATGCTGTGAAAACTAAAAAAAATAATAATAAAACGATGAGCAAGATAATGCGTTTCAGTTCCAAACACGCTGTTTAAAGGTCACAAACACGAATCTCAACGAAGGAAGAAAAAAAAATATGCTTTCTCCAAATTTTGAGAGAAAAATGCTTAGATTTTTTACATTTGTTTAAAGCAAACTTTAAACAAATAAACAAAATTTGGTACAAACAAAAATTTACATTAAGAAATCTTTGAAACATTGCCTGTAGTTCTCGGAAAAGAGTACGAACTGCACCTTTGCAATTGGATATTTTCACCAGAATTTCAAAATCAAGAAAAAACAGGCGAAAATAAAGCAACCTAGACAAGTGGAAATGACGTAAATGTTGCCAAGGCTAATGTCGCAATTTTCAAAACTCCGCTTATTTTAAAAAAAGTGAAGGCGAATTTCGCTTGTTTGAACATGTCGTCAATGTCGCTTATTTTGAAAATATCGCCAATGTTGTCATTTGGAAAACGGCTGCATATTGGGCAGTGCCGGAAACCAATTTGTCTAAATAACTATTTTAATTTGTGTTCTTTATAGTGTCACGGATTTCGCACCGAATTTGAAATTACGTACGCTTCTTATTTAATAAAAGTCGTATTTTTAATTACCGTGAATAGGTATGCAAGTGCAAGCTGTAGAAGGGTCGCTTAGGGTTACAAGAAAAATTTCCTTCTAAAGGGTCCTTTTAAATGAGTTACAAAGGTTCCCATTCTCCTTTCCCTATTTTATAGTTAAATATTTAGTTAATTATCAGTTAAGTTGAAGTTACTTAGCAATTAAGTTGAAGTTAATTTATGTTGCGGAACGTCATACATCAAAATTAATGATAGTGAATAGGTCCATTTCGCCATAATGTGGCTTCTTTGAAAATGTCGCCAATGCCAATGCCAATCCCACTGTGTCGCGAATGTCGTATTTTGAAAATACTACCTCAATAACTTCATGCTGCACCGGAAAGGCAATTTGTTGCATATTATTTTAACTGACTTATGTTGCAATAATAGGAGTGTCACGTGATCTTGCAGTCAATTTTGGCATTGGGTTGTCTACTTACTAAAAGCCGTATTTTTTATAGGCGTGATTGATGTGTGAGTCCCGCTTACAAGGGTACGCTTTGTCTAAGGGTCGCTTAAGTGGACCAGGAAAAAGGTCCCTTGAGGACCCCCCTTATATTACTTCCAAAACTCCGCATCTCATACTCTCATTGTCAAAATGGTAGTTAAATAAGTTAGTTAATGAACAATTAAGTTAAAGTTTATTTGTTTGCGGAGCGCCATTTTCTAAAATAGGCTATCATGAGCAACCGTTTTGTTATGCAATTTTCTAGGTTTTTGTTTGCGAAGAAAAATTTATACGTTTTTTCCAAATTTTCCAAACAATGATTTCTTGCCTACATTTTCAAAAGTTGTTTAAAGTTTAATTTGGCAAAATAAAATAATAGTAAACAAAATTTTGTTTAAACAAAAATTTACATAGCTTCATTGGCAGAAGTGAAGCAGAGGAGGCGAGGATGAAACCTGCACTAGTTCTTTCACTATCATTTCAAAATTACAAATAAACAAGTGGCATTGAAAAACAAAATTTTAAACCAGTGCAGTGGAGAAACTACGTCAATGTCGCCAAGGCAAATGCCGCTTTTTGCAAAATGTCGCCAATGTTGCCATTTGGAAAATGGCTGCAGGATATTTAGTTGCATTAGAAACAAATTTGTCTAAATAATTACACTAATTTGTGTTCTTTATAGTGTCACGTGATTTTGCACCGAATTTGAAACTACGTGCACTTCTTACTTAATAAAAGAATTTCGTGAGTTGGTATGCAATTACGGATAATCAGACCACGAGCTGTAGAAGGGTACAAGGAAGTATTCAATCCCTTTCATTGAATTACACAGAGGCTCCCAGTTTCTTTTTCCTATTTGAAACTTAAGTATTTATTTAATTATCAATTTAGTTAAAGTTAATTATTAATTAAGTTTAAGTTAATTTTTTTTGCGGAACGCCATACATCAAAATAAGTGACAATGAGCAGTGATTTTCTATAGAAGAGTTTCAGGTTGTCACGTATACTGACTTCGCTTGGCGTTATTTTCTTGTTAGTTAGCTCCTTACTTTATATTTAAAATTTAATTTAAGTTAACTATAGTTAAATTTTTAAGTCAGTTAAATGTAACAAAAGTTAATTAAGGATACATCTATGAAAAAGTAATGGGACATTTTGAGTAATTTTTGTAATTGCGAAAGAAGGAATTGTGAATTTTCTAAATGACCGTTGAACGTCTTCGCATCCTGGATGCACTGCAAATGAAAAAGTAATTAGATGATAATTAGTTAATTGGTCTTAATTACAATTCACTGTAGGTAATTACAGGTGACAATTAGCTGAGTAATTACGTGGAATTTACATAAAAAGCCTTTTAAAAGAGTACAAACCTCAACGATAACATTTACAGCTTAATACTTTCACAGTAATTTGAAAATTAGAAAAAAAACAGGCGGCACTGAAGCCACCTAGATAAGTGGACACTACGTAAATGTCACCAAAGCTAATGTCGCTATTTTGAAAATGTCGCCGTTTTGAAAATTTTTACCATAGTCGCCATTTCAAAAATGCTACCTCAATGGCTGCATGCAATGCCGGAAAGCTAATTTTTTAATTATAATACTTACTTTTGTTTTTTAGTGTCACGTGATCTTTCTTATTTAATAATTAATATAAATAATAAAAGACTAAAGTTTTAATAAAAGCCGTATTGTTTATAGCCGTGCATGGACATGCGGCTTACAAAGGGTACGAAGTTGTATATAAGGGTCACATAAGGGTACATAGAAAAGGGTCCCTTAAAGGTCAATTTTAATTTTTCTCTACACTTTTCCCAAGCAAATGAGAGTTAAATAATTTAGTTAGTTAGAAATTAAAGTTAAGTTGAATTTATTTGTGGAACGCCATTCAACAAAATAAATTACGTAGAACAGTCCTTTTAGACATATTTGTAGTTTTGATCTAGTAGGGTAGTGTTGTGTGTTGTTATTTAATTGTCTAGTTAACATTATTAATAGTTAAATTTTTTAAATAGGTTAAATTTAACTAAAGTTAGTTAGTACGCATCCATTACAAAGTATACATAATTGTAAATTTTAGTAGACTTTTGTAATACAAGTTTAGGGTGAGCGTTGAATGCCTTCATTGTGTGGAGGTGCTAACAAACAATTAATTAGATGATAATTAGTTAAATGGTTTTATTTACAATTAAATATGGTTAATTACAGGTGACAATTAATTGAGTAATTACATGTTCGCATGGGTGGGTGGTGGTCTGTCTTCTGGGAACAGCAGAAGGCCAACTCTAGGTTCCAGTTGACCTCTGGAAAATACGTTGACCTTTGACCTTGACCGCGAAAGGTTCAAATTTTGATTTTTATTTTGGGTTTGACCTCTTCCCATCCGCCTTTGTTTTGAATGGAAACCTCAAGGTCAAAGGTCAAACTCAATTTAAAAATTTTAAAGCATGAATTTTTTTTCTGAAACTTATTTCTTGTTTTACCTTTTCAGCCTTGTAAAGATTTTTTAAAACATACAGATTACCAAAATTTCAAATTTTTTGTTCAAACAAAATTTAAAAAATAAATTGAGCTTTTACAGAAACTTAGGCTAAAAAAGTATTCTATTGTATTCTATTTCAATTAGGCTTTCATTTTTTTTTAATCGCAAAGGGCCCCTCTCAGGACCTTGTGGTAGAGGTACGCCATTCAAGGGTCATGTTGTATGCTTCAAAAAAATTCAAACAACATTTTTTAAACGACTTTTTTAAAACAACTTTTTCTTAATTAAAAAAGTGTACCCTCATGGTTTGCTTGCACATAAAAATAAAACGTTTATGTTAGGTTAGTTTTGTTAATTTTTGCTAATTTGCGCTAATTTTGTCTCCACGCCCGAATTGTCCAGATTTCTTGTTCATTTTCATTTTTTTTTAAATTAAACATTTGCAAACATTTACAGAAAGCTTGCTTTAAACAAACTATAAACAATCGCTTACAGCAAATTTTAAACAAGTTAACATAATTTTTATGCAAACACAAATGACATTAAAAAAAACCAATTCAACTACATTACTACTTTCGGTAAAGAAAAGTGTTAACGAAAAACTTAGCTTAAATTTAATACAAAGTTCAATCATCATTTAAAAATTTAAAACACAAGTGGCGTTGAAGTAACTCAAATTCAGTGGTCGCCAAGGCTGATGTCGATCTTTTGAAAACGAGGTCCATTTGACAAAGCGCCAATTTGGATAAGTCGATATTTTGGAAATGTTGGTTCAATGGCCTCATGTATTGCCGCGAAGCCAACTTTTGCATGGAATTACTGACGAGGGGTCCACGCGTCGTGATCGCGTCCTATTGGCTCGAAATCAAAAATATAGATTCAACTAGTTCTAAAACTAACCCCTTATCTCGCTTTTTACTCCATGACCATCTTTTTCAAAATTTCGAAAATTCGATTTATCCCCCCAAAATCCTTAAAAGAAATTGAAATTTTTGAGTTTTCACGTGGTCCCCCCTTTCGAACTTTCTATAACTCATTCAATAGTTTTATAAATGAGTTTCCTTACCACGCTATTTGTAAAATTATAATCCTCACAACATTGGAACTACAAACACCAACGTACGCAATTTTTTTTTTTTTACAAAATGCAATATACAAATACAAAATGCATTCGTATGTTTAATTTATATTTTCTGTTTATATTTTTCATTTTTCTATCGTATTTTGCAAATTCCGAAGGGGGGACTACGTGAAAACTCAAAAATTAAGGCTATTTCTCTTAAGGATTTTGGGGGGATAAATCGAGTTTTCGAAATTTTGAAAAAGTTTATGGCCATGGAGTAAAAAGCAAAATAAGGGGTTAGTTTTAGAACTAGTTGAATCTATATTTTTGATTTTGAGCCAATAGGACGCGATCACGACGCGGGGACCCCTTGTGAGTTGCGTTCATTTTAGTGTCACGTGATCTTGCATCCGATTTGAAAATGCGTCATTCTACTATTAATAAAAGTCGTATTTTGTTTGCAGCCGTGACGGACGTGTAATTAAGGCTAACAAGGGTACGGGTTTTATGAGGGTCGTTTCGATACGTTGGGATTTTCAAAAATTTTGCATTTTTTCTTAAATCTCAAATTTTAAAACAAAAATAATTCAAACAAAATGGTAAGTAAAATAGGAGTTTTCTCATCTAACGACGATGTTTGAAGGTCAAGAATCCGAGTCTCAACGAACGCAGAAGAATGAATACCCTTTCTCCAAATTTTCAAAAACAAAGATTTCTTACCCGAATTTTCAACATTTGTTTACAGTTAACTCTTAACAAGTAAACAAAAATTGCTCCCTCCAGCGCCAAGGCCTGGAAGGTCGATCACTTGAGCGGCCACTGCGAGCAGCGTCAATGTCGTCAATGTCGCCATAGTTGTCGCCTTGTCTCTTTCAGTGGCCTTCTGCAGGGCCATTTATGTCAAATTGACACCTGTTACAAGTTTAGTTATCAGTTCAATGAAAAAACTCATTTTAACGAAAAACTAGTCTAATTAATTGCGCAATTAGTTAGCCTTTGACAAGTCAATTAATTGGGGTGTGAAGTTATTGTACGTCGGAAAATTTGAAATTTCTGAGAAAACGACATGAACGGCGTCAAGTTTGTGATGGTTAGGACTTGGTGGATAATTGACCCATGTTCATGGGTCAATGACCCCGAGAAGTCAGACGGCGTTGGGTCAAATTTGATAGTGGGACTTTGTAACCTTTACAAAACGAACTTTAAAGACAAGAGTCGCTTCAAAGCAAAATAGTTCTGACATCCAACTTCTTTCACGCCCAATGTCTGGAAGTCAACACAGCGAA
>JAQFYP010000996.1:0-17917 GCA_034694865.1 Bilobella braunerae | reverse complement strand
TTGCATGCACTTAACCCACGTAATGTTAAGAGCATGGAGGTAACGTTACTAAGGTCTTCTCAATTATAATATGATTTCACTTAATTGGTTACCTAGCTAATTGGTCAATTAACAATTTACCTGGTGGACAGAACGTGTGACTCAGATGAGTTTAAAAAAAACGTTAGTAAAAAAAAGTTGTCAGGCTGTAATTTGCTATTAAAAAATAAGTCATATTTATACAATTTGATTTTTTTTTTAAATAGTTTTTTAAACTAGCTAATTTTCGCGTCTTTTTTTAAGACAAATGGGCCTCACACTGAAGGACAATGGAACCCTACTTTGATATGTGAAGATTAATTTTAATTGAAAAATTTAATCTTAATTTTGAAGCTCGCTAACTAATTTGGTTTCAATTGCCCTATAATTTGTATGAGGTATTTAACAATTTAAATTTGTAACTGCAAACAAACGTTTCAAAAAACATCCACAAGTTGCAGGAATCGTTGAGTAAGAAAACTAAAAAAAAGTAATCAAATCATCCGTTTCAATTGTGGTGAAAACTTTTTACGGCGTTTTTATTTGAACATAATTTTTTTTAAATAATCCAAAGCGTTGTTTCAAATCCATTTAAAAAATCTCTCTATTTGAACATGTTTTTTTATAAATAGAATGATTCAAGGTCATATTGGAAATCCAATCGCAAAAACCTACAAAGTTACTGCTTCTGATTTAATTATAATAGTACTGTAATTTGAAATGGGTTTATTATTTATTAAATGGTCACGTCAAGCGAACGCTGATCGCTGAAAAGGAGTCTTTGAACCGTACAAGTGGTTTTAACACTCGAAATTAGAACTAGATTAAAAAAAAAAACAATTCTAAAAAACAGCGATTTTCTTGTTGTCTTTACAATGTCTAATTGACTTAAGAAATTTTTTATCCTGTATTTTGAAGTTAACTGCAATTTAATAAATTATAATTGCAAAGATTTGTAACGAATTCAATTACAATTAAAATTTAAAAAAAAATATGAAATAGTAGAGACTTTTAAAACACAATCATGTTTACAGATATACAATCCTGTAAAAACTTCCTCCGTGAAGTACGTCAGATTTTAATAGACGTGTTCAGTGGTGGAGAATTTAGAAAGACCGTATAAAAATAGTTCAGCAATTTCTTTATTTATTAACAATTTATTTTATAACCTTGATCTTTTAAATTTTAACTACTTTTAAGTTGATTTTAATTGTCAGTTAGCTAATTAGATTTCAAACCTACTCATTATTTATTCGCCATAATTGAACTCAGTTAACATTATAATTAAAAAGGTTGCACTTATGCTAATTTAAGACAGTCAGTCAACAACCAAAATTATCCTAGATTTTGATTTTTTTTTCAAAATCTAGGATACATTTTTTTTGCTTCCATGTTTGAACAAGAACATTGTTTAGAACAAATTCACCTTTGCCGATGTTCTAAAATATTTTCAATATGACTAAAACTGAGCTAAGAATGGCTAAGGCACACCTACATAACATTTTTTCGCTAATAATGATGCTAGTAGTACTTTAAATGGCGTTAAGCTATTACTTGAAGACGAGGCTTACTAATTGCAACTAAAATTTAATTAGAAGCGCAGTTAACTAATTTAAATTTTTTAGACTTATTTAGTTTGATAAGAAGCTAGATTTAGTGAACACTGAGAGTAGACTGTGGACCCACCGCAGAACAGAACTATGAAAACAAGTTAGTTGTGTTTTTAACAAAGCAATTATTAAGTTAGTTAGTTAACGATTGCTTAATTAGTTAATTGTTCATTGCGTCCATCTCACAGCTTGCATATAAATTTAATTAATTAACTTTTTAATAATATTCAAAGAGTAAATTAGTTCAGTTTACAGAAATACTTTCCAACTGCGCCTGCCTCTGATTGGTCGAGCAAAAGAGGGAGTCTTCTCATTGGTTGAAAAAATCAAAATGAGTTGGGTATGCGCTCTGCTGACATTTATAGCATCATTTCATTAATTCATTTCATGCGAATTAAGCGGTTTTTAAACTTATTAAAAAAAGTTGTTTTAAATAAAAAAAATAGTTATTCTAGATTTTTAAGCGGCATCATACTTATAGGAGAAAACGGTCCAGAAGGCATTCGAGAGATTCGCAAATTAAAGGTGAAAGTAATAAATTCTGTTTTACTTTTCTCCCACACGTACATGTCACGTGACCCATTTTCTAAAACAAAAATCCTTTTCAAAATTTGAAAAAAAAAATTTAAATTAAAATAAAATTTTGTTTAAAAAACCGTTTCCTTTTCTTAAAAAAAAATTAACGGCAAGTTATCACCTTATGGAAGCAAGTAATAGGACCTAAAAAAAGGACCTAAAAAGGACCTAAAATAAAGGACCTAAAATAAAGGGCCTAAAATAAAGGTCCTAAAAAATAGGGCCTAACAAGTAAAAGTACCTAAAGCAAAAAAGGCCTAAAGTAAAAGGACCTAAAATCTTAAAAATAATTCAAAAATCATTAATTATTAACGTTAATCATAATTAAATAAAAATTTATTACAAATAAAGTAGAATTAAATGTCCATATTTTTCGTATTAGAATATTAGTGCTTAATTTCAAGTTATTTATTATTTTTTAAGGGAAAATTGTGTATTTTCTAATTGATTACTAATATTGTGATAAATTTTTGATTTGCTTCATGTTTCCATAAGCATATTTATTAATTTAAAATTTAGGTTTAGTTTATATCATTTCCTTCACTAAAAGTTTAGGTTTAATTGTCATTAATTATGATTAGTGTTAATAATTAGTGATTTTTAATTGTTTAAAGATTTTAGGTCCTTTTACTTTAGGTCCTTTATTTTAGGTCCTTTTTTGCTTTACGTCCTTTTACTTGTGAGGCCCTATTTTTAGGCCCTTTATTTTACGTCCTCTATCTTAGGTCCTTTGTAGGTCCTATTACATGGAATCCACCTTTTTCAGTTTTAGTATTCGGCTTTACAGAATTTTTTTTGGTTGGATTTGAAGTGATGAATGATTTTTGAAACTTTTCGGCGTAGGGTTCAACCAAGGTGGCTTGGAAACCATAAATACAAGCAAACGCTTACCAGGTGGGCCGATAACTCTGTTGATCAGTATTTTTGCAAAAAAAATGAACTTCCGCCGAGATTTTGTAATAAAAAAAAACAAAAAGTTTCATCGTCTAATTCATGACCCTAACCTTTGAGGTTAAAGGGTCATTTCGGGGTCAAGTGGGGCTCTGGGGTCTTCGGGACCTTTTTGAGGTCAAGGGGTCAATTTTGAGAGGTAAAGTGGTCATTGGGGGCTCACAGAGAAAAGTGTCTTACTATGGTTATGGGTCGTGACCGGACATTCCCTCCCGGACTTTGCCTCCCCATTAAAAATTACATTTCTTTAATAACAATTTAAAAAAATATTTTTCGATAACAGGTTTTAATTAGGTTTTAACTTCCAATTTTTATACTTAGGTTTAAGGCTCAATTCAGTAGTTTTTAGGTTTGGTTTAAATAATTAAATTTGGGTTTGTTTGTTTAGGTTTGGATTACGTTTCGGTTTGGTTGGTTTTAAATAGTGAAATTGTTGTAATATATTTTGGCTTAGGTTTAGATTTAAATAGTGTAGTATTATATTTGTATTTCTGGTAAGGTTTATGTTTGAAAAGTGTACTATTATATTTCTAGTATGGGTTAGGTTTAAATTTAAATAAACCGTTGTAAACGCACGTAACGTAAGTAGCGTATTAAACTAACGCAAATAAACTGCACGAATTCGAACCCAAAAACACCAAATTTTTGGTTTTGGGGGTCATTTTGGAGATTATGGCACCTAAGGGTAAAGGGCCAGGGGTCACCTAGCGTGCTGGAACGATCATAACTTTCCATTTTATGCAAAAAAAATTTTATGCTCTCTCCCAGCACCAACTTGATATTGCCCAAACAATCCAAACGCTTCACCTTCCAGCGCTCAACTATTTTTTTTTTAATTTCATATTTTTGTTCTATTTAATAAATATTTTAAAATAAAATTTATTACAACTTATGATTAAGAGCACTGTCATTGACATACACCAATCACTAACCTGCTTCCTAGAATTTTACTTTTTCATTTTCCAATTTTTTTTTGTAACTAGATACGGTAAACTGCCTAAGTTTTTTTTTTAATTTTTTTTTTCTAAATTGGTTTTAAAAAGTTTAAAAAAGTAAGTAAGCCAAAAAAAATTGAAATATTTGTAACTTTTACACAAAACCTACAAAACGAAATTTTTTAAAATAAAATATGAACGTAACTTAGCTAGCAAGAAATACAGCAGTAATTTAGAGATGCCATAAATATGTTTTATCAATATTTTAAATGTTTTTAACATTATGGGGTTTTCATAAATACAAAATATTTACTTAAATATTTCAAAATTTTGTGATTTTGGGATTTTTTTTTTACCAAAAACTCAAAATTTTTGTAAAAAATTTACAAATAATGTTCTATAATGCCAAATTTTAGTTGTAATTTTGGCAGCTTCCACAACTGCACTGTTTTAAATCAAAACTTATAATCCGGGCTAGAACAACAAGAAGTAAACTGATCACGGTTTCTGTTAAATACCTTAGAATACCTCTTTCCCAAACTTTGTCATGCATACAAAACAAAGTCAATTTGATACCAGCAATTTGAATCACTGATAGTAAGTCTAACAATCAGCAGTTTTTGGCTGTTTCTAGTAAACTTTTCCACAATTATTTCACCAAATTTTAGTAAATATTTATGGCATCTCTGAATGTCCGAGTACTAGAATTACAGATGTGACACGAGGTCACGGTGTCAATGACCTCGTGAGGACCTTCAACCCTTGGGTTATTTGCCCAATTGACTTGGTTAACGGGCTACTACCTGGAAATCGAACGGCGAAAATCACAAATCAAGCATTTGTGTGTGTGTGTGTGCGTATGTACAGATTGCACTACGAAACTATATATTGTACTTCAAAACCTCAATTTGTGCTACAAAACTGGTGTGTAGAAGGCATTTGAAAGGCAGAATCGCCAGTTGGAGGTGAATGGTGAAAGTAGTTTTTAATGCTTTGTCTTTCCACTATCACTGCCCGTTCACGTGACACCATTTTCTAAAAATCGTTTTCAAAATTTAAAATTGCGTAGAAATCGTGAGTTTTTTTCTAAAAATAAATCAAAGAAAATGGAAGCACACATATCTTCCATTTAAGCTTATGGTAGTCGGCTCAGCAAAAATTTGTTATTGGTTTTCAAATGATGAAAGATTTTAAGTGTTGTTTTTATGATTAACACTTCCTGAGTGAGATGTAGCTGTTTTTGGTTTTGAAAAAACAATGGGCAGTTTTTGAATTTTATGAAAAGCAGCGCTGCCATTGGTGGAATGTTGTGGTAATGTGAAAGGGAGTGAGCCCTTGCCGAAGATGACAAGAATTAGTGGACCACTTTTCAAAATTGATCAAAAGCATCCTACTCTGTACACAACCTGTTTCTTTTTGAAAGTGGCAAAATTGTTTCAAACTTTGAAACCTATTAACTTTAATTTTTATAGCTTTTCAAGCTTATTTCAAAACAATTTCAAGGGCGCTGGCGCTGAATCGCTGAATTACGCTTTACGCCGCAGCGTTGCTGATCCTTTCACAATTGTATAAGATATTTAACTTTAAATAATCTCCTTTAAGTTTTGTTTTAAAAAAATGTGCAAATTAAAAAAAAGTTGCATGTATACGTTGTATTAATACGTCAATTAACTTGATTATTGACTTATTAATTAAATATTCGAATAGGCTCGCCTCAAATTTTAGGCCTGTAGGTGCTTCCTCAAGGATTCGTTTTTGAAGGCATCTGTAATGCATTTGCAGAATTTTTTTTTGTGTAAGGTTGTTTATGCAGCGGGTTCCAAATATCTTCATACAGAGAAAATAACGTAAACGTTTTTTTTTTAATTTAAAATTGAAAAAATTTATGGAGAACATTTTTTGAAAATGAGACATGCAAATTTTGGAAATTTAAAATATCTACACCAAAACAAAGTAATCGAAACACAATTCATGACTTTACTAATAAATGAATTTAATTTTACCGATTTTTTTTCTTATTTTTTTTTAATTGTGAAAATGCTCAAACCTTTAAGTTAACAAAAGAATCTATAGAAAATCCTATTTGAACAAAAAGAAATTCACTTTTTTTTTAAGAATTTGAGAATTTTAAAAAAATCTACACTGAAGTTCAGCATCTCGCAATTCAATCTGTTTCGGTTTTGGAAGTCGTGAGTTATGTAATAAATGACCTTGACTGGCGTTTTAAGTTAAAATTTTAATTATACTTAAAAAAATAGAATAATATCATTGACCTTGACCTTTGACCCCCAAGGGGTTCACTTCCGGTCAAACTGAAATAAACTTGTTCTGCGCCGGAACTCAACTATTTCATATCCGAAAAAAAATTGAGATATGTTGAGTAGTTCCTCAGATAATCGTGAGCCTCAGACGGACGGACGGGCGGACAGAAAGGACGAAAACATAAGTAGCATTCGCTTCGCTTCAGCTACTAATAATCTAGTAAACCTTACATTTTCAAAATGTTTCCAAAAATCGTCTTTTTTATTTTTTTTTTATCTTTTTTATCTATGTAAAATCGGATTCACCGTTTTTTGGGGTCCGGTTCTGTAGAATTTTTTAGTTTGAAAAAATGCTTTGAAATGATGAATGATTAAAATTAAAACTTTCCAAAATCGGGTTAAACTTTTTCGCTCTGAAGTTCTTTCTAACTTCTATAAAAAAATTCTAGTTTTTTTTCTCGAAATTTCAACCATCTTTTTCTAAAACAAAGTTTTATAACGCCTTTATTCGCCAGGTGCTAGGTGCTAGGTTTTCTACCGTGGCCGTTGTGGCACGGTCGCTGAGCCTCCTGGAAGCGGGTCAATTGGGAGTGGTAGGTTTCGGTGAGGACGGTTCGTCAAGCTCCTGCGATTCGCTGAAACGCTGTTCCAGCTAACCAAGAATAGCCAATCAGCGTCGCTGATTGAGGGGAGTGGCCTCGTGAAGAGAGCCGTGCGCCGCGCACGTGACCACAACATCTTCATCGTCTTCATCGTGATGGACAATCCCGAGAACAAGGACTCGATCCTGGACATTCGACTCCCCATTTTCCGCAGCGACGGATCGCTGGAAATTGCCAAGTACAAGCACCACTTCCCCTTTCCCTTCTACCTCATTCTCAGGGACCTCCAATCGCTGCCCAGCGTTCTCTCAGATTCGCTGCGTCAATGGTTCGAGCTGCTCACGTCAAGTGAGCGCTGATCGCAAAAAAGGGAGGAGCTACGGCTGTCTCAAAAAATGTAAAAGTAAATGTTTTGTCCACTGACTTATAAAAAAAATATCCTGGAATTTGAAGAGCAACGATTTATTTACAATTAAAATAAATAATAAATTTAAACATTCGTAACATAGTTATTTAATAATAACAATTAAAATTACAATAAATTACAATGAGAGCTTTAGTAACACGAGTAAACTTTCGTCAAATCCAAACACTGTAGTTGAAAGTCCATAGATAACAATGTTCTGTGCCGTGTTTCTTGAGGCTAATTGGTTACAACTGGGAAACTGTGTGCACTGACTAATTTTATGTAACTGTAACTCGGCCCATAACCACAAGGTTCAGGGGCCGAGTATAAATAAACTCAATAAAAAAAAAAATCCAAACACTGACGGAAATCTATGTTATGAAAAATTTGGGTGTCAAATTTTACTGGTTGCTTTCAGTGGCTGAGAAGTGAGTACGAATGTTTTTTTAATGTTTTGCTATTTTTTTTTAAATAATTGATTTTAAAACTTCTTTTTTTATTTCAAACAATTTTTTTTTAATTTTAATTGTCAAGATAGTTAACTAATTGGATTTACTACCTACTTTTTAATTAGTCGGCATAATTTAATTTTGACTGATTGAGTTAAAATTATCATTAAAAATTTTGCACTCATGCAAATTTGAACATACAGAATAGTGCAACAAACTTTATCCTAGATTTAAAAAAAATCCAATTCTTTCAATTGAATAACTGTTTGAACAAGAACATTTTTTTTAGAATAAGCTCACTTTTGCCGTTCTAAATTTGCTTCAATACAAACGAGCCAGTAAAAACGGGAAAAATAAACTGAAAAATGATTTTAGTGAGCTATGATGCCAAAAGTAATTTAAATTGTGTTTAGTTCTTTAATTTGAAAAGCAAGTAAAGCCAAGAAACCGAATGAGGCTCACAAATTGCAATTAAAGGTTTAAAATTTTATCAACTTCATCAGTCCTGGAGAGATCAAGGCACAAATTTTGTAAATTTGAATTAAAAAAATCATAAGTTAAGTTTAAGCCAGCTTATATTATATTTGTAAAATTTTGAAATAAACTCTGGCAGATATCATTTTAACTTAAGAATTTCTTAAAATAAATGCAATTTTTTTACAATTCTAAAAGCGGATTCAAACATTTGGGAAATTAATGTGATTTTTATATATTATTATATTATTTATATATATTATTGAATATTTTTTAAGGGTTGAATTTTTTGAAAAAAATTAAACTGAGATTTTTTTAATTCAAACAAATTTTTAGTTAATTTTATTTCTCAAGATAGATAAATAATTGAATTTATAACCAACTCTTTTATTTAGTCGGCAAAATTTAACTCTTAACCACTCAAGTTAAAGTTAATATTAGTAAGAAGGTTGCACTCATGCAACACAACATATAGATTAGTGCAACAAAAATTATCCTAGATTTTGAAAAAAAAAATCCAATTCTTTCAATTGCATTTCTGAATAAGAACATTTTTTTTTCAGAACAGGCTCACTCTTGCCGGTGTTCTAAATGTCTATGTTTCTTCAACACAAACAAATCCGTAACAAAGAAAACTATCAAATATTTTTTTGTGAAGTATGATGACAAAAGTAATTTAAATGGTGTTTAGCTTTAGCTTAATTTGAAAAGCGAACAAAACCAAGAAACAAAATGAGGCTCACTAATTGCGACTGAAGTTTAATTAGAGGTGCAATTAAGTACTTAAAAAATTTGAGGCTTTTTATTTAATTTAATTGTAGAAATTAATTGAAATGTGAGTAGGATCAAAGGCAAGAACTGTAAAACAGAACGAAAAAGAGAGCAACGCGAGAGGGTAATGTTTACGGAGGCAAGGATGGGTAATTAAGTGACCTTTGACTTGAAGGGGGCACTTTAAGGGCCCACTACTTCAAAGTGTACGTTAGTTAACCTTGAAAGCAGTTAAAACAGAATTTTAGTTAACTAACTTTCAGTGTAGTTAATTAATCGAAGAGTCAATTAGTGGAATATTCCAGAAAAGTTGTCACTTTTAACTTACGGCTGCCTTTGATTGGTCGAGAGAAAGAGGGAATCTCTTTGGTTGAAAAATCAAAGCGAGTTGGCTTTTCACTCCATTGACATTTCTAGCATCGTTTTCTCACGTAGAAAATTCTTATCAGTTGCAATCCTATCGAATTTGAAATAATGCTTATAATTAAGCATGAACGGTTTTGCTTACTTGTTTTTTAAAAAAGTTGTTTTAAATTTAAAAATAAAAGTTGTTTTCATCGTCGACACTTTCACCGATGCTGGGAAAGCTGCGTAAAAAGCATTTAGGAGAGAAAATCCCACATTTGAGGTGAAAGTGGTTAAATTTTTATTAATTTCCTCTCACACGGCCATGTCACGTGACACTTTAAAAAAATTGTTTTCAAAATTTGAAAATAAAAGAATCGTTTTTTTAAAAAAAAAAAAAGAAAGTCCATGACACCTTCCTGTGTTAGTTTTTTTAATTTCTGATTTTCGAAAACGCCTTTAGTTAAACAAACTTGATTTTTGAGCAAAAATTTAGCGTTCGCATCTTAACGTTCGACCTGTTCTAGCACTATTCCTTCGACTTTTTATAAAATATTTTTGTCAATGGTATTTTGTCCTTGCACATTTTATTTTGTTTTAGATTTATTTATTGTAAAGTTCTTTAAAGTAAAAGGTTCTAAAACATGGAAAATGACGTCATTTGGTGGCAAGATCATCGCGCGTTTACCCTGTGTCCGAAAGATCGTGAGCATCTTGGGTCAACCCTGTGTCCGAAGATTCGTGAGGGTTTTTAAAATTCCTAAATCTCTGTCCGTTAGTCAACTGGTCATGGTTGCCTCTCTGGCTGTATGCACACGTATGGTACCAATATGCGAGATTATCTATACTATATTGGTATATAAATATGTCACTAATAAATATAATAATCCATATTGCGGTGGCGCTGCAGGCACTTCATTTTTATTTTAGTATAAATATTGTCTAGGGTGATCTAAACGGTATTCAAAGCAATTTTACGTTATTGTCCTAAAATAACCCTATTGTCCTAAACATTTGAGTGACAACGCGACTTTAACGTTACTTTTTTTGACAAAAGCGGAATGGGAATTCAACATTTGGTGACTTCTACAAGCTATACCATGTCAAGGCCAGCAGGTCAAGGTTAGTGGTCAAGGAAGGTCAACCAAGGTCAGGTAAAGCGTAACAACTGACTGGGTGTGTTAGGTTTAGGCTTCAGGGTGGGTTAGGTTTAGACCTCAACCCAAAACTTATACTCAACTCTACATTGCGCCACAGTGGACTTCTATTAGCCGCGGTTTACAGTAGGTTGATGGAATAATTTATTCAAAAGTAAGCTTAGCTCCATCTGTGGATGACCCTTTGTTTTAAAATTGGTCCGAAAGTTTGGACACTCGGGAAACGATAGAAGGGACCCGAGTGTTCGGACACGGGGTAAATCAAGGTCACAGTCACGTGGTCTTGGACGGGTTAAAATGCGTCTCAGCATTGTCGCCTGCTTAGTAATGTCGCTCCTGAAAACGTTTTTACAGCATATCGCAGAGGTGTATTTAATGCAGAAGTGTGGTTGAAGGGCATGACAACGCTGAAATGCTCATTGCGTGGGATTTTTCAGCCACTTTCGTAAATTTCATCTCCGTCTTCAGCAGTCGACTACAAGTGCTCAAGATGTTTGGTTGCTCAGTCGTCGAGCGACGATCGCCGAATCTGTCGCCAAGCATTGTTTCACCAGTTTGCAGAAAACTGTCAAATTTACTCGAAAACTGATCCAATTTCCCCAAGTCCAACGGTTCCAGAACACCGTTCCAATTTTATCAGCGAGTCGCCGCTGTCTGCTTTTCTGGAGAAAGTAAAGAGAAAGTTGAGTCGGTGCGTGGAATGTGAATTGGGAAACCTCAATTGTATCATTAGAGAAAGGCGCTTTCATCCTTACGCTTTATTTGGATGCTGTTAGAAGCAAAAAAAATTTTGAATCACGGATTCTGTTGTTGAAGCATTGTTCTTTTGCAGATGAAATAAGGGTTGAGTGGCACAAAGTGTTAATATCAAAACAAATGAATCAAGTTGTTGTTCCCCACTTAGGAGTCAGCGAGCCACCACTTACAAAACGAACGAAACAATTAGTCTTCAAATGAAAGCAGTTTCACTTCCAGGCAACAAGAAATTGCTTCCTGTCTCACTGTGCCCCAACATTTTGAAAAGTAACCGGTTTTGTTCTAAAGATTATTCAAAACGAATGTTATCCAAAGAGAGGTTTCAAATTGTGGTGAACACAAAATGTGAAGAAAGTATAATATCTGACAGATTGGGACGAATTTCGTGATTTAAATCATAATTTAATCTATACGGCGTTTTATTCAGTAATTTTTTTTAAGTTTAAAGTATTTTAAGAAATCATTTTGTATACGTATATTACATCAACTTCAATTTTTATAAAAGAAAAAGTCGTTTATTATCTCAATTATACGAAATTAAATTATTTTTTAACTCTTTCGTAAACATCTTAAAATACCAAAAATCTTTTTGCAGAAAAAACAGTATATGTAGAAGCTTTTGAAAATCTATTTCGATGTTATTTACATCTCCTTCTACAACTATTCGTACACTTTTTCTGGGTACAATAAATTGTACTAAAATTGTTGGTAAAATGAAACAAAAATTATGAGAGGCCCTTTAGCGGATTAATAGCCAAGGGCTTCTCAAGCGGTGCTACAAATGCGGGTTGTAAATAATAGACAGGAGACAACAGGAACTGAAAATTTTAAGCTTCGTGTTTAAATCATTGCGTTCAAACTGTTGCAATTTAAAAAAGCTACAAGTGAACAACAAGAACAATTGTAATTCTAAATCACCGCTTTCAAACAGTCCTCTGCATCAATGACTCAATGACTCAATGACTCAATGCTTTAGTACAAATACATTTAATGTTATAACCTTTCCATATGCTCAGCACTGGCACGTGCAATACTCTAACCCTCTTGAGTACAGAGCCTTTTCAAAAAATTATTCTTCAAAAAGCCTTCAAAACAAATGTTGTTGGTATAGTACACACTCAATTTTAAAGAGACTCTTAACACATGAGTTTTCTTAATTTTAGAACTAATTCAAAATAGCCTCTCGAGAGTTCTCGAAACAAAAATATTTAAACAAGACATATTTGTAGAACAAGACATTTTGGCAATTTTGTAATTTTGTAAAAGTGACTTGCAAAACGTTTCCTATATTTTTTACAATATTTGTATACAAGTCTTTTTACAACATGTTCAAAATCAGAACTAAACTGGAAGTACGAGCTTCCAAAATATTTTGCAAAAGCGCACATATCTCCACAAAATGCAAAAAAAAAATGCTCATGAAATCTTACTTTTTATATTTATAGAACGATTAGTATCAATTTAAAAACTTCGTATCTGTAAATTTGTACTAATTTTCCCCAATTTGAGTCTTAAATTTTTTAGGGTGGCTCGGAGCCACTTTGGTGGGACTTTCACTTTTGCTTTCTCCAATTTGGGTGTCGATTTGCAAGCGAAAGAGCACACGACTTGGAGCGATGTTTGGAGGCCTCATAGCGTCCCTTGGCCTCCTCTTCACCTCATTCGCCTCCCAATTCCACCAACTCTTCCTCAGCTACGGTGCATTCATCGGCAAGTTTCAAAAAGGGAAGTTTCAAAAAATTTAATTTTTCGAGAAAAAATTTCTAAAATTTTGAAAACGTTGTTTTGAATTTCCAGGCGTGGGCCTGGGCCTGACCCGGAACGCTTCGTCGCTCATGGTTGGTCAATATTTTAAACGGAAGCAAGAGTTATCTCGCGGAAATCATCCTTGGTTCTGGCTCAGGATTGGGCATTTTGCTCATGTCAATTTCAATGGAAAGCGGAATTAGGTCAGAGGTCAAATTCACGTGTGATTTACATCCAAAGCCTAATTTTATTGGCAATTGCAATGGGATCTGAAGGCAAAAGCACAAGGACGAAAGACTGGATTTCAGCCCAAGCACGGCGCAAGTGACGGAAATGATTCGCGGGATTTAAGGGAAGATCCGTCCCTTTCTGCGTGTCATCCAATTCTTGAACGACCCCACCGCCGCGGTGGCCTCGTTCAGCGAAATCTTGACCTCTGACCTCACGGCGGTGGCAATTCAGAAGGAAGTGACAGTTGCAATGCTCCGGGCGGCGGAAGGCGTTGAAAAGTACATTAGGCTCGGTGAGACGAGTCGAGTGCTTTGGGAGGCTGATAATGATGCGTTCATGGATCGCTTCGAATCGCTGAATCCCAGCGTCACGGCCACTTTCGATCCGGAAACCGGAAGCTACACGGAAATCCAGATCCGTGAAAGTGTTTTCAGCGTCATTTTCTACCTCGCTCAAGTCATGCCTGATACCGAGTGAATCTTGAAAAACAAGTGCAACTGTGCAGCACAAGTGCAACCAGCTACCACACTCTCTCAGAGTGTGGTGGCTAAGTGAGCGATCCAAAATTACTTGTCCAATAATGATAAGCAAACGAAAAGCCTAAAAGTGAGACTGTTCCCTATTTTCCCTATTCGCATTTAGCATATTTTAAAAGCAAATCCTTTTGGCTTTCCCTCGAGATTTGCAGCTTAAGCCACAAACAGTATGCTAAGAGATTAACCCACTTTAAATTAAGTGTATTTTAAATTAACTCTTCAATTAAATCTTTGTATCTACAAAGCAATTATTTGTGTTGTCATGTCTCATCATTTTTGTCAGTGGCGTCTACTCTTGTATTTATTTAAAGATAACTGTATTATTAATTGCAACAACGTTTTGCTTAATTTTTAATTACCTGCGCTCTTCTAAAACTCGTTATTTTCTAAAATTTTACTTTTGTTTGTTGTTCATTAAAGGCACCTTTTGAAACAGCTCGTTTGTTTTTTGTGGCCATTCTTGGCACTTGTTTGAATCATCTTTGGTATTAAGGAACAGGAACAAAACACTTTGGTGGAATAGGACACAACGTTCAACATTATTTCCCAAAAAACATATAGTGAAAAATCCTATTCCGCTAATAAAAAACATAATTGTTTAGATGTAAATTCTTTATATTATTAAGTTATACATCTATACATTTTTTTTTTATTGATTACGATTCATTGTGCAAGAATTTGCACAATTTTCAGTTTTAGAGTATGTCAGATTGTCAATTTACCAAATAAGTTATCTTGATTTGGTTTATGTGTACTAAACAATTTTATGATACAATTAAACATTTTCATAATTCTTGTACTTTTGAGTGTTACAAAAACGATTTTTGAACGAAACGAAAGACACTTGGATTAAGTGCTTGTTCGAAATTTACTTTAAATTTAAATAGTTTGTAGGGAGTGCGTTCTTAGAGAAATTTTAATGTTCCATTTTCTTTAAGTTGGTAGTTATTTTTAGAACAAATCCCTTTGCAATCACTTCTTTTGCTTTTTAGAACAGCATTTTTTAAATTTAAAAAAAATTGAAAATGAATCATTTTTGCCTGCAATGACCATTTGCTGCTACTCTCCAAATCTAAACTTTGAGAAGTTTTCTGGTGATGAAATTAGGAAATAAGGGAAAACGACGCTACGTCTGAACAAAATTTTGGGCAAAGTGCAGCCAATTCCTAGGAGCCTTAAAATTTAAAAAGGTCTTTTTGAAGTGGTCCTCTGCTTAAGGGCCTTGGTGAAGGGGCCATTGAGGTACTTGCAATGTGTAATAACTTTGAGGCGAAAAGCGAAAAACTAAATGTTGCACCTTGAATTATTATAACTTAACTTTAACTTAAATGAAATTTAGAAAATCACGTTTCATAATAAATTTTCAAAATTTGGAATCTTAAAGTCAAAGTCAAAGAAAAAGTCACCACTTCAACGCCAATTAGTTATTTAGATGAAGTAAGCAGCACTACAAATACTGTGTCTCCCAAAAATGTTGACGACCAGTTTGCCCGAAATTGCCGAATTTCATCCAAAAGTGAAAATTTGAATTTTACTTTCATTTGCCCCCAAAAAATCCAACGGTTTTATCAACACCGTTCCCATTTTTCAAGGGCGTCGTCGCTGTGACCGCTGGCAGTTCTCCTGGAAAAAGTAAAGAGAAAGTTGAGTGACGTGCGTGGCATGTGAAGTGGGAAACTTCAATTGTGTCATTAGAGAAGGCGCTTTGATTTTTCTGTTTTAGCCCCAGCCCATCTGTAAGCCAATAAGCAGTGAATAAATAACAGTGAACTACTCTAAAATTAATTTATTAAAAACGTTTTTAAACAGCTTCTTTGACTTGTGTGGTCATTCTTTGCACATCTTTGAACCGTCTTTTGTATGAGGCACTTTATTTCAAAAGCAGAATTTGTGCGGATTCGATTCTGAGCTGAAATATGGCATAGCACATCTATTTTTGAATCACTGCAAACAAGGTTGTGCCAAATCAAACCTTGGCTTGATGCTGCCAATTTTCTTCTTGCTTCTGTGCAAGTATTGGCTCCACGTGAATGTAATTCCATAACTTTCTCCTTCATTCACTGCACGGCCGACAAAGGAGCCACATTAGAAACTTTTCCGCTCTGGTTTTGCTTATTGTACCCAATATATTTGTTAGCACTGAAATGGAACTTTCTCCAACAAAATCCGTGAAATCCTAAAACAAGAAATTTAAAATGGAGAAATAAAATAGAAACTAAAATTAAAAATTTAGTTCAAATCTCACACTTATTGAAATTCTTTAAAAACTCAAAATGGATTTTTGTGTGTGAGCCGAGGTAACTGAATTTGTTTGGTTTTCCAACTTTTTGAAAACTTTTATTCGAAACGGCAGGTAAGTTTTTCACTAAATTGAAAATTAGCGCAAAAACTTTAAATAGGGTAATTATTTAATAAAGAAATGTAAAATTAAAGCGTAAGTGCATTTTTATGATTATGGGGTGCGATTTAGCAATAGAATAAAGTAATAATTCAGGAGTTCAGGAAGAGTGAGGGCGTTTTGTGAAGATGAAATGTTAATTGGAAGGCTAAATCTCTCCCCTGCGATTTTTACCCGCAAGTGCACTTCCACCTTCCAAACACCATTTTTTTTAAAACGCATTGTAAAAAATAAGTTTTTTTTTTATTTTAGAAGTTTGAAAAGCAAAGTATACTGTCGGCTGGAGGGTGATTTATGCGGAAGACAAGGTTGAAGAAACATTTCCAAAAAATCACCACTCGCCAAAATCACATCTCACATTCATCTTCTTAATCAACGCACAAACATCGCAATTAACATCACTAAACACTAATGTACAACGATTAAAAAAATTAGCTCCAAAAGTTTACGCTCTCACGAAGCAGACTTTTGATTTTTGAATTTTTTGAATTCAAACATTTCATTTTCACGCCGTTTGCTATTTTAAAAATAAATATATAATAACGTTTTTACCATAATTTGTAAACTCAAATAGCTTCTCACAAATTCAATTGGCAAAAAATGCGCCCAAAGTAATTATTATGACAACGTTACATTCAATCGAGGACTGTTTAATCCTTGTACAGCAAATTTCAAAATTCGCTTTTAAAATTAAGTTTACAAATTTAAATAAAAAATTTAATTAGTTAGAATTTAGTACTACATCTGCTAGCAAAGTGCATAATGATCTACTAAAACAAAATTACCGTCACTCCACTCTAATCTACAATTTCAAAATTTCAAAAACAAACAAACTTTTTAATTAAAAATGTTAAAAACATTCTAATTTTCAATTTTCTTTTTAAAGTGGTGCACTTTAAACTAAAGCAGTAGACTTCATTTTGAGTTTTTGAAATTATTGAACATTGATTTAGAAATAATACTAAATTGAACGCCATATGAGTAAAAAATAAATAAATTGAAGTACTTAAAAAACGGTTGAATCAGTTCATTCTTTGCATAGACCTATTGGTGATATTATTTAATAATACATATAATAATATTTGATATTTAATATTTGACAATAAATGTGGGGAGCGTTACCTTCAAAATCGCTTGTTTAGAAGTAAATTTTATAAAATTGAATTTAGGTATCTTAATTAGTTAATTTAATTATATATATAGTATTTATAATATTATAATCTGTTTTGTGGATTAACTTAGAAGGCTAGTAATACGGAAGCACACCATTATCTTAGCTGAATAATCTAAGCAACAATAATCTTAGCAATAATAATCTAAGCCACAATAATCTAAGCAGCACAAAAATCTAAGCAATAAAATTTAAGCAGCTTATAATTTTTGTACCAAAGAATTCAAGATTATGTTTAGGTTTAAAAATAAACGTTTTAAGTGAATATGTGACGGACAAACGCGAGCGGAAAATGCAATTTTAATCACTTAAGGGGGACTTCACCGTAGAAACGGGGATAGGCGACTTGCGGCTAAAAAGGGTCCAACGCGGGTGCACCTAGCTTCGCTCTGGAGTAACGTAGAAGGTCAATTGAGGACTTCCTGGACTTGGCATCCCCTCTACTAGTTTTCGTATAACATAAACCTAATTATTTCTCATTATAATTGGGAGATATTGCCTTGAGCGTCTTCTGATTAGTGTAA
>JAQFYP010000995.1:0-17921 GCA_034694865.1 Bilobella braunerae | reverse complement strand
TGGCCTCACCCTTGACCCCTAGTACCTATCGCTGAAAACAGATTTGAAAAAAGTTAATCCGTTCGAGAGTTATCGCGTAACCAGACAGACAGACGGACAGAGCATTCCCATAAAGTAGCTAATACGCTACTTAATAAGCCGAAGTTATCCATTTCAATTTTTTTTTACAGAAATGCAGCATATGGGTCATCATTTGCAGACTTGAGAGAATCATGGGACTTTTTATTCCCACGAACAAAGTGCATCTACCCAGAAGAAGTTCCCAATTGGAAAACTACAATTGAATACGCCAGTGCAACAAATGCCTCTATTTCAAAATAATATTTTAAAAATTCGGTACCCACGACGATTTTAACAAAAAGTTAAATTTTGAATTTTGAAAAAATACGCAAATTACGCTTGGACGATCAAAACACTGCAACTCCATATTATTTTGATACAATACAAAATTTTAATTAACAAAACCGGTTAGTTTTTTGTTTTTAACCTTGAAGTTAGTTGTTTTAAATTTCCTTTGCTTTTCTGTTTCATTCTTTGAAAAATATTTAACCATGTCGCGTAATTGGATCATTTTGGGGGTCATGGGTGGCCGGGGTGATTGAGAATTTCTTAACTTTTCATTTCCTACGAAAATAAAAAAAATTATTAAAAAATTTGTTTAGTTCAAGGGTCATTTGGGGGATCATGTGGTTCACAGAGGCCTTCGACAATATCGTAAATTTTGGGTAGCAATTCGGATTCCGGGGACAATACGGTCGTTGGGGAGAGTTACTCACTGAGGAAACCCCCATACCCCTTCAGAACATTTTGTTCCACCCCCATCTCTCGGTGTATATCGAATTAAAAATAATCAGGGTTAATACTCGTTTACGGTACGATTTCGTTTTAGGGGCAGGGGGTTTAGGGGGAAGTTACCCCCGGAAGTTGACGGCCACTACCACCTGACCATTTTGACACCACCCCCCATCCCCTCCCCTAACTCAACCCCCCCCCCAATGGGTGAAAGAGTATTTATTGTTACTGAACAAATGTAACTTGGCGTTTATAACTGCAAGTGAACGAAACGAGCAAAGCTCGCGCATGCGCACAACGATCGAGACAAACGTAGCGCGGAGCTCGCGAAGCGAGCGGAGTGCGAAGCGAGTCGAGTGAGTGGAGCGCCGGAGTGAGCTTGAGCCAGTGGAGTGAACTATTCACGACACTGATTTTTTTTACTTTCACCTTGGCACCTTATAACTTTTGAACCAAAAGTCGTAGATATAATCCAATGTGATATTCGTTATCAGCGCAAAAATCTGAGTCGATTGGGTATATTGTATGGCCAATTTTCATCCCAGTGTGTTACCCTCAAAATTAAGGACCCCTTTTGCGGGGGGTTGAGTTTGGGGAGGGGGGTTGGGGTGGTGTCAAAATGGTCAGGAGGTAGTAGCCGTCAACTTCCGGGGGTTACTTCCCCCCACACCCCTCTGCCCCTAAAACGAAATCCTACCCTCGTTTACTCCTAGTGGAGGGTTGCATGTGAGTGGGGTCAAAATTTGTGAGGGGGGGAGGGGCGTTCACGTAAAAAAATCGCAGACCCCTCCGGGGATTGAGAAGGGTTAAAGGGGTGGGGGCGTTCACGTAAAAGGGCAAACAAAAATCGCTTTTTTTTGTTACTGGGGGCTGCTCGCCCTTACGGCCACGACCCCGAACCTTGCCCTTGTAAACCGAGTTTGTACAAATGTTTGTTTCATTCAAAGCTAAGAACAGGATTTCGGGGTCATTTATTGATTCAGGGGGAATGATCAGACCCCCTTCACTCATCTTCGAACTTTACCTGACTCTTGAGCCATTGAACATTGTCCTGAAAACAGATAAAGTGCTCATACTACTCAAGAGTTACAGCGCAACCAGACACACAGTCAGAGCGTTCTCATAAAGTAGCTGATACGCTACTTAAAAATAATTTGCTCATTTCACCTGAACCGCAATTTGAGATCGGATTAAACTTAAATGCAAGGTAAAGTTATCCCTTCGTGGTTTAGATTCGGGACCATTACACTATGCGGAAACCGATACCACAGACGGCATCTCACTTTCCCAATTTTTTCTGTGTTACCAACATGATCTTTTTTTTAAAAATGAGCAGACGAGCTGATTGTCGATTTACCGAAAACTGGCGCTCTTAATGTTGAAACGGGCAAATGTCTAGTTTCCATCAACTCCGAAATGTTACCATTCTTCTTCAACTCCATCGAGTTTTAATACAAGTGCTCATGTATTAATTTAAAGTATTTAACAATTTGAATTTTTTACTTTTCGCAGGTACCCTGATGAAAACTCACCTAATTTACTAATTTTACTTTACTAATTTAATAATTTAATTTAAAACATTTTACTTTTAGTTTCGCGCTTTAGGTTTTTTTTTAGAAACACGTATTTTAAAGGTTTGTACGCTTCACGTAAATTAGGGATGGCCACTTTTTTAAAAGTTGCCGTAAACAACCGATTTTTAAAATAAACAACTAAATAGAGGCATTTGTTGCACTGGCGTATTCAATTGACGAATTTAATCTCCAATTGAGCAAAATTGTTAAAATTCTTCTTCGTTCCTTGGCAATTTATCTCGAGTTGGAAGATTAAGAGCCTTTTCTCAAAATGCATAAAGGCTTTGACAACGCTTCCGTTCCTGAGGAAGTGCGTCTCTGTTGCTACTACTACTTTCCACTAGATCCTAAATTGGAAAAAGAGAATCAACTGCGGCTCGGAGCACACTACGATTTTGGAACAATGACTTTTCTATTTCAAGATTCTGTCGCAGGCCTCGAAACAAAAACTCGAGACGGAACCTGGATTGACGTACCTGCGATGGACGGTGCCATAATACTGAATATTAGTTTTATGACGGAATTGTGGTCAGGCTGAAGGATACAGGCTCCGGTAATATCCTAATACAACACAATAATTTTAGACAAACTGTGTATATTATGCACTTTGGATGAAAACAAAGACAAATAAAATCGAGAAAACTAAAACCGAGAACGACAAAAACCGAGAACTATAAAATAATAAAATTTTATACCCCTACACGTAACCGATTAAGAATCATTAACAAATAACGTTTGTGCATCAGAGTTACTCAAGACTCTGTTTAAAATCAAGCCTGAAACTACCAAAAAATGTTGAAAACTGAACACATTTAACTTTATGTCTTTATTTAGGAAGTACTCGGTTTTTGTCGTTCTCGATTTCGGTTTTTGTCATTCTTGGTTTTTGCTGTTTTTGGTTTTTGTCATTCTCGGTTATAATTTTCTCGGTTTTTGTTGGTCTGCCCTTTGAAACCTACTTAATCATGATTATACTACTATTGTTTTCATTATATTGACTATAGTTATTACTATTATTATTATAAATTATGATTGAAATTGAGAGCAATTGATCAAATTTACGTATTGCAGGAACATCGAGTCCGATTGATGGAGGGAACTGCAATTCAGGAACGTCGTAACATGGGTTTGTTCCTCTTCCCTGACGATACGGCACCGTGCAAAACGTTTTTGCCAAAGACAATTGGCTGGACCCCAGGTTACAACTATGTTGAAAGTAAAAAGTTTAATGAATTTTTATTCCAAACTCATAAACTAGTGAGAGGATGAATAATACACTATTTTGAAAAATATCTGCATATTACAAATGGATTAGAAATGAATAAACCGTTGCAAACGCACGTAACCAAGTAGCGTTTTCAACTACTGTTCTGGGCTTCGTCAGTGGGTGTTCGAAATGAGGTGGAAGGCTCAAGGGTCACCGGGGTCATTAAAACCATGATAATTTTTTTATAAGATAAACTAGTAAAAAACGGACAGACAGACAGACTGCTCCTATAAAGTAACTAGCACGCTACTTAATAATATCATAATATTTGATTTTAATTTAAATAAAAATTTAAATGCCTTTTTTCTTGTGTTGTGGGATAAATTTTCGGCGTCCACTTCATTTAATTCTCGCAAAAGTCAAAGACTTCCGCAACGGTGTTGGTTCCGCGCCTGAAGAAATCGCTTAAGCGCTGGAGCTGTAGGCAGACGCTGAAAGTACACTGGAGCCTCATCTCTTATGCCTCAATGTAAGGGTACTCTTCGCTACCAAAGGACCTTGAAAGGCCTCGCCGCCTCCAGCTCTGATTCTGCGGACGTAGGTGTTCGGTTGACACGTTCGAACCGTTCCGGGGTACACGGCTCCCGGCGACTGTTCCTCGAGGAGCCACGGTCGACGGTTGTCGTAGAGCGACGACAAAACCGTGCTCAGCACGGCGTTCGGTTCCATCTTTTCTTGCATCTTTTTGTTAAACAGCGTCGACATTTCGTTGTACGTAGCTTCATTCTTCACGAGACTCTTCCCCAACTAAAGATAATAAAACCGTGTGGTGTTTTTTTTGGAAATTTAAAAAAGACTCGAAATTTTGAATTTGTAAAATTTTAGAACGGAAAGTTTTTTTTTACTCTTAGTAGAAGCGTTTGAGAATTAGCATAATACAGCATCATTACAGGCCAAATTCAATTTTTTGATTATTTTTTTTTTCAATACAGTTAGAAACACGATTTTTTAAAACATGCTTTTGCACAACATACCGACAGTATGTTGTAGATTCCAAAAAAAACCGGCAAGTGATCTTCAAACCGCTAAACGTTTTGCTCAGGAACCACTCATCTACTAACGTGCGTCGAATCCGTTCATACATTTCTGGAAGTTCAGCGACGAAATCAGCGTAATTTGAAAACGCTGCTGATTCGCTTGCAGCGATTCTTCGATTGAGCTGAATGAGGTTTAGATTTAGAACAATTATAATAATTATTATTATATCATTTAAGATATCAAAAAGGGATTGAAGTCAATTTCCAAAATTTTAAATGCTCAAAAACATTTTAGTTTTGAATTCTGAAGCGTAAATTCTCCAACTAGTTTAAACCGGGATCATTTCCCCTTTTTTTAAATAAAAAAAATTCGAAGTTTTGTATTTGAAAACTTGTTTAATAGAAAAGAACTATAAAAAATGAAATAAAATACGTCTTTTGACGTTTAGCACCATTTGAAAATTAGCATAATACAGCAGCGCTACAGGCCCAATTCAATTTTTTTAAACCAGTTAAAAATAGGAATTTAAGCACCTTGAAGCCTTGAACACATAAAGGGTACATCGCTGAAAGCCTTCATTTCGTATTCGTCTTGGAATAAGAACGCTTTGAACGAACACTTCTCTTGGTTGTTTTAAATCAGCGATTCTTGTTCTGAACAACGTCAACCAATGACGCACGTCGAGACTCTTAAAACCCGTCTGAAAGTCCGGCGTAAATGTGAAAGCGCTGCCGTAGTATTCACTTGTAGAGATTTTATTGTTGATCTGAAAGCATTTAGAACAATCGTCAAATAGTTTGAAAAATGAAAAAAAATTGTCAAAATGAAGAACCAAAAACTAACTTGTATAATTAAAAAATTTTTTTAAAAAAATTAAAAAAGATAAAAATTTACAAAACGTAAAAGGTAAGCAATAAAGCAATTTCATTGCGCTGAGCATATACCCTGCGATAAAATTTTTGATTGTAATCCAATTTTCCATCTGCTGACATCACTCCAAATTTATCTCCAAATTGTCCAAAAGCTGCCAAATTTGTCGCAATACTTAAAAAAAAACAGGTTTGAACCCTATTGAAACGTCTTTAGAACAAAAAAGGACTTTTTTTAACTTAAAATATTTAAAATGAAAATGAAATATGATCGCTGAAACGAATTGGTAGAATTTGAAGCGCGCTTTTTTCAAGTCTTTAAAGGTCATTGACCCCTGCATCAAACCACCAGACGAAAGTTACGCTAATTCATAATTCATTCGTCAAACCTTCTGGATCTGAGTTGCGACAAATGACCAAGTACATGCTTGAGCTCTGCGGCCCCTATTTTCAAATTGACGCAAAGAAGGCCTGACAAATAATTTTTGACGCAGAGTCAGCGATTTGGAATAAGTGAGGGGAGAAACATGATATGATGTCTGGAGAAGTCAGCATGACGCTTTGCGCTGAACTTCTGAAGCGCTGAATTATAGACTGGAAACTTCGCCAAGGAAATTTAAAATTACAGCGCAGGGGTTTCGTGGTCGTGGCCGATGTTAAAGCGCTGTTCTAAAAAAGCGCAGAAGGAGTTGACGCTTGAATTTGAGAAAAAGGGCGGAGTCAGCGCCCGAAGCACAAGCACATTACTGACGCCGAGATCGAGCTTGTAAAGAAATGCTTACGACACTGGAAAGACGAACAAGTGCACTGTGGCTGAAAAGGTGAAGGCACCGCGGCGGTGAAAGACGGAGCGGCCACGGTCTCCGCTAACCTCTTTTTTAGCGCCGTTCTACTCACCCTCTTTAAATTTTTCTAAACGGCTTCAATTCAAACAACTCAAAACAAGCTTTTCTAAATCAACTTAAAAACGCTAAATGACTCAAATACTTTCCAAAAACGAATTTCAAAACACTTTCAATCACAAATCAATCAAACAAAATTAATCTCAATCATAAATCAATCAAACAAAATCAATTTCAATCACAAATCAATCAAACAAAATTAATGTCAATCACAATTCACAAATCAAGTCATCAATCATTGAAACTATCACTTGGTATATATCTTTGTATAAGAACGCTTTGAACGTACCGTCTCGACTTGGTTGCTCTAAATCAGCGATTCAGTTCTGAACAACGTTGACCAATGGCGTGCCTGGAATCCGTTCATACACTTCTGGAAGTTGAGTGCCGAAATCAACGTAATTTTAAAACGCTTCAAACCGTAGTCTTCACTCATAGCGATTATTATGAATGATTGAACTCTATGCGTTTAGAACAATCATTTATTTAAAATTGAAAAAATTAAAACAACGGTTCAAATTATATTTTCAAAATCCCACACACAAACTAAATGAAACTAGCACTCTATTTCGCACTATTTAAAAAAAATGTTTGCAACATTTTCTACGACATATGTTGTAAAGAGTGACACAATTTAGAGGCATGACTTGACGAAGTCGCAACATTGTAATTTCTTGCTTAAAGTGCCATTCACTTAAGTAAGGCTCCAAAAAATGACCAATACAATGACTTCCATTTCTTTACCTATAAATTTGAAAATTATCAACATTTCGAAAAAAAACTAGCTTTCACGCCTCTCAGAAAAAACATCTAAAAATACCAGGACATTTTTTCCCCTTCCGTTTTTGTTTTTCTAGCATTTTTTGCAACTATTTTTTGAGTGGCGTTTCCTGTTTAAAATTTTTTAAAAGCAAACATAATTTTACAAATACGAAATTTTCTCAAAAATCGAAATTCATGAAAGTTGAAAACTTGATATCGACATATTCTAAAAGATGTTCTAAACGAACTTGTTCAAACATAGAAAAATCATTTTTAGTTTTAATCTGTTTTAGAATTCGCGTCAATTGTACTTTTGGTATATTTTTTTTTGTCAAAATCCGTAACTAATATATTCGGGATCGAAAGAAAGGTGAGGGCGATGACCTTTTTGGCGACGCAACGGTGAGGTCAGAGGTCAAATTCTGGATAGACCGTGACCCTGATCACGTGACAATCAAGGTGTGGCTAGAGCTCCGAATTATGGTCCGAACCATGACATCCCACTTTTCAAGGCGTACCCGCGGGTCACGAACCTTCAAATTCTCAGGACCGTGCGCCGCCGCGGCGATCATAATCTGTATTAGTTGGTGTATTAATGGACATGCTACAAAGGATCCGTTTCTGTCATTTTTTAAAGGGGCAAAAAATTGGTGGCTCCATATCCATGATTCACAATTCGTTAATTTCAAACCACGTGACAAGGTGACAGTCTCAAACCACGTGACACGTGACCAGGTGACCATTTTCTGTACCCTTAGACTCCGATGTCATGCAATTTCAAATTTCTGTCATTTTTTTTTTAGAAATTCAACTATTTGCATATTTGTCTCACCGCAAAGCATGCAACCAAGTTCGAGGTGCTGGGATCGCTGATGACCGTGACACCGCAAACACCGTTGCTCTCTCCCGCACGGTTTGTCGCAGAACTCTGTCGCAGCAGCAATTTTGCGGTCCATTCGTTTTCATTGACGCAAAAGTCAGAATTCCTCAACGGGGTTGGTCCACTTTTAAATGAAAATCGCTTGAGCGCTGGAGCCGTGGACAGACGCTGGAAGTACGCTGGAGCGTCACTCCGTACTCCTCAATGTAAGGGCCCCCTTCGGTACATAGGCCCCTGAAGGCCGCACCGCCTCCAGCGCTGATTCCGCGGACGTAGGTAGTTCTTGAAGGAGCCACAGTCGACGGTTGTCGTAGAGCGGCGACAACACCGTGCTCCGCACGGCGTTCGATTCCATTTTCTCTTGCAACTTTTTGTTAAACGGCGTCGATATTTCTCTGCTCCTTGCTTTCATCCTCGATACTCTTCTCCAACTACAATTCATAAAACCGTGGTCATTTCCCCTTTTTCAAACTATAAAAAAAGATTTCGATGAATTTCTAAAATTTCATTATGTAAAAAAAGAAGTTCAAACAAAAAAATATAAAAAAGGAAGTTTTTTTTTTACTTTTAGAACAATTTGAGAATTAGCATTAATACAGCAGTTCTCCAAGCAGAATTCAAATTTTTGATTTTTTTTCGATTTGTGCGCCTCATACACGTCTACAAGTTCAGCGACGAAATCAGCGTAACTTGAAAACGCTGCAGGTTCGAAGGGTTTGCCTGCTGCAGCGATTTTGCTGTTGAACTGAGGGCGGTTTAGAAGAACAATCAATAAATTATTTTATTTTTTAAAAAATTGTACATTAAAATTAGGTTTTTGAATTCAATTTTCAAAATTTCATATTCTCAACAACGTTTACGTTTTAAATTCTTAAGCGCAAGTACAAGCGTTCTCATTATATTGGCACTGCTTCAATTAAAATGCTTACAATAAAAGTACACTAATACGTAATTTTTGGGGGCATTTACTCGAGAGTAGATTACAATGTTGCCAATTAGTAATACGCTAGTAATTGGTACTTTTGACAATTAGTAGTAATTAGTAATTAATTGATAATTTTCTCAATAAAACTATTTGTATATTTTTTTTACCTGATTTCAGTCGTCACTCCACTGCGCATGAGCGCAAAAGATAAACAGCACAAAAACAAAATGAAACTAGCGCTTTGCGTTACGTCATTTAAAAGAAGAATGTTTGCAACATTTTCCACAATATATGTAAACTTTTCAAAAAAAAAGTGCGTCGATTTTCCAAGTTTTCAAAACCAAAAACGTATTACAAAATACGAATTTTACTCAAAAATCGACATTGATGAAAGCCGAAAATAATTAAAAAATAAAAGTTGTTAGAAAATTTAAAATAATGAAAAGTTGAAATTTGGGTATAGTAAAGTTTAAAAACAAATCAAAATAGAGGAAATTTGATTTGTTGAGAATTGTTGTCGTTTAAAAAAAGTTAGCAATGAGCGTTTTTGATGTTGGCTAATGTTGAAAGAAGCTGACTGAGAAAAGGACCTTTATAAAAAGTAGAAACTAGTTTTTATAGTTTTGCCTTGTTTTTTTTTCTAAAGTCTAAACGTGATTGTTTACAAATTGCAAATTCTAAACAAAAGAATAGCATTAGGCAACAGTGAGATCGTGTGACAAAACAATAAATTTTTTATGTTCTAAATTTCAGCGATAAAAAATGACACTTTCAGCTTTCACACTCACTACACAAAAAGCTTACTACAGCATAATTTTGGACAGCTTATGATTTGTCAAAAGTAGACAGTCCGGTCCCGTACACACAGTTATGTACATGACCGCCTCAATAAGATGACCCAAACTTAATTGAGTTCGTCAAATTCAATCACTTTATGATTTAATTAATTGTTCCAGTACATGACTAAAGCAACTCTTATGAGTACCCCACTGAATAAACAATGGTATGCGTATACTATTCCATACTTTTTAATTTTTAAATATAAGAAACTATGGATTCAGAATTAATGTTCTTATACTTGTTCTAATTGTTCTTTTTTTTAGAATTCTTTGACATTTTGTAGACTCTTTCAATAGTCTGTTTAGCAGTTGAGTCAACCGAAAGCAGCAGAATAGACGCGGACTGTAAATTTTCGATTTTTTTTAATTGCAAATGATTTTGAGGAACTGATGCGTGGTGCAGTGACAGCGTTTTTTTTACTGTTTCAATACTGCCTTGTATGCAAATGCTTACAGATAGAAGAGGTCAATGACCTTTGTCTTCTAAAATCAAGCCCTTGTTCTAAATGTCGAATTTTAAGTTAATTGTCATACTTTCAAGATTTTCTAAAAATGGATTTTTTAGGACTTAAAAAAAGACAATGAGTTTCTAGATCGAAGTCGTGCTCAACTTATTTCAAGTCGTTTTGGACGGGAATCGTAGTAGCAGTTTTTTGATTGGCGCATTTTCTAAAATTATTGATACATTTTGTGTAGACCAGTTGAAAAAGTCCTGCACGTAAGCGTAATTTATCAGCGTAATTTATAAACGAGTCACCATAAGGTTCATTTGCAGCGATTTTTGTGGTTGAGCTTGGTAGTGTTTAGGACGTAAATTATTAAACGCATTTTTACATGTTCATTAAAAAACGATTTGAGTCCCAATTTTTAAAATTTTAAAAGCTTAGAAAGCAGCCGCTTTTATTTCAAAATTTCTGATAGCTCAGCTCCTGTAGATTGACAATTGAAAAATTTTAAGAAACATGTTTTGTGTTTACATTCGAGACAAAATTGGATGTGATGGTGTAGGAATTAATTAATAGTTGTAATTAGTAATTAATTGGTTATTAATTGCAATAAAATTATTTGAAATATTTCATAACCTTATTCCAGCGGCTCCTCTCTTGCGCACTCGCACATGCGTACAAAAGAATGCCAATACGGTGAATATAGTTGAAAACGATGAAAAGTCGAAGTTGATGAAAATTGAAATCGATAAAAAATCGATTGAAAAATTGATGTTATCATCTATACTATTTATAAATTTTCCAAAATTGACAATTTCTCCCTTCAAATTTTTGAGATCGCATTCAAGAGCAAAGTAGAATGGGATTCCAAATTTTAAACGTTTAGCGTATGACCTCGCTGTAGTAATGCAATTTTCAATTGACAGCTTTAGGTTAAAAAGATGCTTACAAAAAAGGTCCTTGGCCTCCCAAACAAATAAAAGGTCAATGACCCCAGCCTCTCAATCAAATAAAAGGTCAATGACCCCAGTTTTCAAATAAATTAAAACGTCATAAGTAACCCCTTAAGTAACCCATTTTTTTTTCTTCTAAAAAATTTAGTTTGGATGATTGTTCAGTAGCGGCTTGAGTTGTTTTTGATAGAACTAGCAATTCTGTCTGAATCCGTAACTAGTAAATGCGATATCAAATAGGTATGAAGAAGGCTGATGACCTTGAGGTCAACGGTGGGGTCAGAGGTCAAAGGCTCGTGATCACTTGCTGAATCCACGAATAATTTTTTATTAATCTGGAAATAATGATTATTTTCATCAATTTCGATTTTTCATGCTTTTCGCTTTCTCATCAATTTCGATTTTTCATTATTTTCGATATTCATCGTCATTTTTGGGTTTTCATCAATTTCAAGATTTCCGCTATTTGCAAGCGCTGATGAGCTTGAAGCCCTAAAAACCCCTTCAAGAAAAAAGCAAAACAGACTTTCAACAGAAAATGATGATGAAAGCCGAAAATAATGAAAAACGAAATTGAAGAGAAAGCGAAAATAATCAAAAATAGAAAATGATGAGAAGCTGAAAGTAATCAAAAATAGAAATAGATCAGAGACCGAAGAAAAATCGAAATTTATAAGAAACCGAAAATAATGATGAAAATCGAAAGTGATGAAATTTTGGAATAGATGACAACCCTAAAACAATGAGAAATCGAAAATGTTGAAAGAATTTGAAATTGATGAGTAGCCGAAAACGAAGATAAAAGTTGGGAAGGATGAGATTTTGAATTTGATGAAACCGCAACAATGATAAAAAAAACTTTGTGTAACTTTGTTGAGGATTTCTTATTTGTTCAAATTCTTTTAGGTTCAAATTCCCATTTCTAAACTTTGAAGTGGGTAAAATTCACTTTTTTTTTAATTTTTCAATTAAGACGGAAGCGATGGCAGCGACGATGAGAAGCGCAGAAACTTGACGGCGCATGACGCTTTCGCTTTCAGCAGCTTTTTTATCCTCGCACTTTCCGTAGGAACGGTCATCTGCGCATGCGCGAGTCCAAACCACCGTTCAGGTACGAAAGAAAATCGGTGCGTCTTCCGCTTGGTCGACAGTCGCTGTCTCCTGAACTTTCAACTCACGGTTTTAAAAACTATGTTTTAAAATTGATTTAAAATAAGTCTTGAAAAGTTAGAACAAAAAAAAATCGGTTAAAGAAGTTTCCAATTTTTATGTATTTTCGTGTTTTTAAATTGATTTGAAATCGTTTGGAAATTTTCAAATTTTCAAAATAAAAAGAAATCGTTTAAATTTTTTAAAATTTTCTTTTCCCGTGATTTCAGTAAAAACCGTTGGAAGAATTGCAGGGATGGCCATTGTAAGTCGGGCATGCAGCTTTTGGTCATTTTCTACTGCCCAGGTGGAATAGACATTGAGACCGTGGGCCCAGTCACAGGAGCACCGTGCGGCCACGGCAGTGGGGTTGACATCGGCTTCAAGACAGACACTGCTGGCACAACGGTCGTGGAAGAAAAACAGTTTAAAACCTTGTTCAAACTGTTCTAAATCTCAGTAAAATGTTCTATAACTAAAAAATTTACTGGTTTAGAATTATGAATTATTTAAAAAAAACATATTTTTTTATTATATTTTCATATTTTAATATATTTTCTTTTTGTTTAAGATTCTTGTGAATGGTGTGAATCTAAAGCACATTCTGAACATTTTTGAACAATGCTTGGACATTGTTTTAAAAAATAGGACAAGTTGAGGAGGTCGTTGGACATACTGATCCAGATCTAGATGTTGCAAATCCTTGTTTTAAAAATCATTCTATTTGAACAAACTCCAACTGTTCTATTTGAACAAGCGGCTTGAAGAATATGCAAATCTCGAGAAATACAAAACTTCAAGCCTGCTCCTGATTCGTTTCGAATGCTTATGTGACTCAAAGCGAAGATTTCAAACTCGGCCTCTGATTCGCTCCAGCGTTCGTTCGGGTGCCCCAGTGGCTTTAAAGCAATTTTGAAAATCGACTTCGGATTGGTCGCTGGATTCGCGTGATTTTAAAAAATACTCTGTTTTCTGATTGGTTGACCTGTCTCTACTTCTTCCGGCTCAAAGGTCAAATTAAAGTTTTATCTGAAAGTGTAGTAATTCACAAGTTGGCACTGTTTCTACTATAAAAAACAACCTTTAATTACACTTATATGGCATCGTTCACTGACCTCCAGAGGCCGCCGCCGCGGTGATCGCGCCACCGTGGATTCCGCCTTGTGCGTTTCTTTGTCACAGCAGATTAACCCGATGGAATTCCGAATGCTATTTTAGGGTCACGGGGGTCACCACGGTGGAGTTGACCTCTTCTCGCTTCACTTTATTTGAATTGGGAACGGTTTCAGCGTTGGGAATCGCTGTGTACATTGTTGGAAGTAGAACCCGTAGTCACGTGACTCACTAAATTGAACGCTGAATGGCTGATCTCTGTAACGTCATTCCTCACAAAATGTTTGTAACATTTTCCACAACATATGTTGTAAAGCGGCGGAACATGGTTTAGAGGCATGACGAAAAAGTAAAATTGTAATTGATTGCTTAAGTGCCATTCACTTAATTAATGCTCCAAACAATGACCAATCAAATGACTTCCCTTTCATTAACAAAAAAATATGCAACAGTGCAACATTGCGAAAAAAAAAAAAATTAGCGTTTACGACACTCGGGAAAAACATGTCAAAATCCCTGGACTTTTTTTTTTCTTCCGTTTTTGTTTTCCGAGCGTTTTTTACGCATATGTTCTGAGTGGCGTGTGCTCCTTGTAAATTTTTGAAAAGTAAAAACATAATTACAAATACGAAATTTGCTCAAAAAATGAAATTCATGAAGGTTGAAAACTTGATCGACATATTTCAAACATGTTCTAAACGGACTCCATTCAATAGAAATTGACTTTGGAATAACTGTTTTAGAATTTGCGTCAATTTTGAACAACTAAAAAAGCTTAATTTTGAATTAAACGAAACTTGAGAGGCTCAATTCTGAACTAAATCTTGAAAACTCAAACTAAGCGAAACTTAAAATAGCTTAATTTTGAACAATTAGGAATATAATTTGAAAAGGCTTAACTTTGAACAATTCTTCAAAAAATGTGAGAAAGCTTCTATGCCAAATTTTTAATAAAACAAAATTTTTAAATTTGCTTCATTTTGAACAATTCTTCAAAAATCTAGAAAAGCTCAATTTTGAAAAAAAAAACGAGTTCAAAAGCCGTAATTTTGAACAATTCTAAACAAAGCCCGGCGCCGCTTTTTGAACTACAAAGAGGTCATTGCTGAACTTTTTCCTTTCTTATCCATCTTGGCATAAGAACGCTTTGAACGAGCCATCTCTCCGATTGTTCTAAATCAGCGATTCTGTTCTGAACAAGGTCGACCATCGACGTGCGTCGAATCCGTTCATACACGCCTAAAACTTCAACGACAAAACTTAGCTTAATTTGAAAACGCTTCACAGCAGTAATGTTCGGTTATAGCGATTTCGGGCTTGAGCTTAAAGTGTTAGAACATTCGTCAAATTGTTTAAAAATTGTTTCCATTTTCCATGAAAAAAATGCTTTTGAATTGAATTTTCAAAATAGCAAATGCTCAATTTCAACAACTATACGAAATGAAAGCGTTCAGCTGTATATTGCCTGTTCGTGTGTTCAAGGTTGCAAGCAGCGTCGCAGGACTCTTTTCAACTCATGTTTAAAAAATATTAGAAAATTCGGCACGGAATGCTTACTTTTGACAAATTTTTACTTGTAACATAATTTTATATAATTTAGTAATTAATCATTTAATTTAATTAACTTTTGAAATATTGTGCAGTAAGCGTCATTGCAAGGGACTTTGGACGCTAAAAGTAGGTCATTTATGATCGCTGAAGTTCAGAACATAAAATTTATGGATCTGTCATTCGATCTCACTGATGTCTGATGCTGTTCTCTTGTTTATAAATTGCAATTTGTAAACAATCCTGTTTAAAATTTGCAGTTTGTAAACAATCCTGTTTAAAATAGAGTTTAAAATCAATAACTAGACACTAAGGTTGTTCTCTCTCAACGTTGGCCAACTTCAAAAGCGCAATTTCTAACTCTTTAAACTTCTAAATTCAAACAAATCCTAAAGAATTCACTTTTCCGATTTTCAATCGATAATTTTTTTTGTAAGCGAACCGTCAAGTTGAATCATTTTTCGGTTTTGGATCAATTTTGATTTTTCATGATTATCGAATTTCATCAATGTCGATTTTTGATCAATTTTGATTTTACATGATTTTCGAGTTTCATCAATTTAGATTTTTTAGCAAATTTGGTATTTTGTGATTCGTTTTTGATTTTGAAAAAATTCGAAAACTACCACATTTTTTTTTTTCGAAATGTAACAAATCTTATATGAAGTGAAGTTGATCATTGTTTGAAGTTCAAGTTATTGACTAACAATGTTGTTTAACTTCCTCAAGCCTCTAAACTATTTTACACTTTACAACATATGTTGTGGAAAATGTTACAAACATTTTTTGGGGAATGACGAAAACGCAAATTGCAAGTTCCATTTTTTTGGCATTTTTTTTGTGTGCGCATGCGAAAGCGCAGGAAAACAACCACTGGAATCAGGTTCAACATTTAAAATTCTAAAAATTAAAAAATACAATAGTTTTAATGGACGTTTTTAATAATCTAAGATTGTTCTAAATATGTTCAGCTCAATCACAAAATTGAACTCCAGTAACCAATCAGAAAACAGTTTTTAAGTCACGTGAGCATGCGAGCGAATCCGTCCACCAATCAGAATCCGATTTTCAAATTTGCTTTAAAGCCACAGGTGCATCCGAACGAACTCTGTAGCCAATCAGAGGCCGACTTTGATTTTTTTTGGCTTTGCGTCACTTGAGCATGCGAAACGAATCTGCAGGATTGAAGTTTAGTATTTTTCGAAGGTTTGTATTTTGTGCAGGCAGTTTGTACAAATCGAGCATTTTGCGTTTGTTCAAATAGAATGATTTTAGAACAAGCATTTTACAACGTCTCGATCTACGTCTGCAGGGGTAATTAATTGGTCCAAGCTCTCTCATGTCAATCGCCCTCTTCAACTCGTTCTATATTTTTTTAAAACATGTTCAAACAAGTTTAGAATGTGCTTTCGATAAACGCCAATCAGAATATATTACACAAAAAAGAGCAAATTTTTAATTCTGAAACACCATTTAAAGCGTGCAAAATGTAAAATGGCGTTTTCCTTTGCTTATGCAGCTTCGTTTTTCTAAAAAAAAATCTCAAAAACTGCTTAAAAATTCGATTTCAAGATTTTTCAATCGCTTTCAAACACAATAAAAATAAAAAGCTCTAGATTAAAATACATCGAGTTTGAAAAAATGCTTAAAGGTATTTCCACCAGGATTTTCGAAAATTTTCAAATATTTTTAAATTGCTTGAAGGTGCTCACCGGGATTTGAAAAAAATTTCAACAATTTTAGAAAATGTCAGCAGATCATTTAGCGAAAGCAAGTAACATCAACCCTTAACGCCTAACTTTCAATTTTCTATTATTATTTGAAAAAAAAAAACGCTGTCATCAAATTTCCAAAAAATTGATTCCATGTCAAAGGTCAATGACCTCTATGTGCAGCATTCTGTTAACCTTGTCTGCTTGAAGAAAATGTGTACCTGCCGTGACACATCGCCGGAATTCATCAACCGCGCATGTCACTCCAAACCAAAAAACGTTCAACGCACCGTGCAGCGGAGTCGGTTGGTGTTCTCCAAACTTCCAAATTTTCCAAAAATTCTAAATTTTCTAAAAGAAATTTCTACATTCCCTAAATTATGTAAAATTTTCGAATCTAAAAAAAATCCTAAATTTTCTAAATTGTAGAAACTGCGAACGTGGCCTGGTCTGTGAGAACGGAAACTGCAAGTACGTTTGCAGATTCAAAACCTCAGTCAAATGATGCCGGAAAAATGTGGAGCGGGAAATACTCGTAAAGGCGATTATACCGTTTTAAACGGTTTTTGAACGTTTTTTTTACTTTCTTTTTCTAAACATCTTGTTTTAGAAATCGTTTGCGGTGCGTCCGAGGTCAACGCCGTGGCCAAATGGTGCTCCTGTGACATGCTCCACGGTCTCACTGTCAACACCACGTGGTCAGTGGAAACTCACCAAACCTGCATTCCTGACTACAATTGCCTTCCCTGCAAACCTTCCAACGGTTTCATACACGTTTTTTTTAAATAAAAATTGAAAACTTCTTTAATCGATTTTTTTTTTGTTCTGAAAACTTGAAAACAACTTTTCAAGACTTATTTTAAATCAATTTTAAAACAGTTTTTAAAACCGTTCGTTGAAATTTCAGAAGACAGCGACTCTCACCTCTTATGCGCAAAAGACCGTTCTTACTCCCACGGTTTCTGCGTCGTGGCCAGTAGGTTAAATGTGACTCAATGTAATTTCGATAAGCCGGTAGTTGGTAGAGCAAGTGTGGAACGTCCAGCCGATGTATGAAGACTACGAAGAACTATGCTTTGGTTGTAAGGCAAAGCAAAAGAACTCCGTCAACGGTATCCCAAGGAAATGTTATGACACTAACATGTAGGCGGCACGACCTGTTAAATTCAGAAAATTTTCAAATTTTGCCAAAACACTTACTATGGTATGACA
>JAQFYP010000994.1:0-17926 GCA_034694865.1 Bilobella braunerae | reverse complement strand
GCACCCACAAAATTCTGGATATCCTTCCGGACACTTCCGGTCATTTTAATACCTTGAAAACAGAAATCGACCGATAATTTTTTTAATTATCCGTCCTCAAATAGCGTGACCTACTTCTGAACCACCCTGTATGTTTGAAACCATCTACAAAGTTTTATAATCAGCAAATGACCGTAGGATCTGTAATTTTTGTATCAAATAACTCCTTGTTCAACTAACTATTTTGCCCGAGAACGAGTTTGTCTAGGTTTATGTGTATTGTATAGCAACAAAGGACCAACGCGGTGTGATAGTGTAGCTGATTAAGCAACTAACTTTATTAGTTAAGTTTTATTTCATGACTGTTGAGCTTTTTTGGACTTGCAGCTCAAGTCTACGGCTGTGCCATAAAAGTGCCTAAAAAGTGTCAATTGTCAAGTTACTATAGTACTAACTAGACATTGTACGCACTAAAAAATAAGTCTAAATATATTATGTAAATTTTACAGCTCAACAGACTGGCTCAAGACTATGCTAAAGAATTAGCAAGTAAAAATCAACTGGTAATTAGCCCATCTGGAAAAAACCGTGTGCATGGAGAGAACATCGCCAACTATGGCGTTCTGAGCAGGCATAACATGGACGCTGAAGATGCCGACTTTGCTTGTGAAGACTGGTACGCCACACTACAATCAGATATCAGTCCCTGCAAGATTGAAAATTTATGTTAATCCTTCCTGTAAATTTCAATAATTTAGGTACAACAAAAAACAGTTCTACAGTTACCAAAATTTCGTTTTTGAGGATTTATGGAAATGGGAGACATTTACAACCATGGTTTGGAGGGGAGCGGATCGCATGGGCCTTGGAGTTGCTTACAGCACAATTCGAACGAACACGGGTCTCAAATTGCACGTGATCTGGGTGGTTGCCAAGTACCTGGAAACGCCAAACGACCCCGAAAAGTTTCTCGATAACGTTTTTCCGCCGCAATAGATCATAAGGTTCTTCAAATCCGTTGCACTATGTATAAAAAGAACACAAACGTGCACCACTGAGGTGTGCCCAACTGAATTACAACTCTTCTTTCTAAAATTCTTTTTAAATGATTGTCTTTATGTTTGCCTTTTTTTTTATAATGTTCACTATCGATGATTTTGTGTTGAATATTAATAAAAGCGTACTAAATTAACACTACATATGATTGTGCTCAGGTCAACCCAATTTTTGATTTTTTGTGTATTTTGAGTCTATTTTCTTCTAAAGTAGGTAAAGCAGCATTTTTCTGCGAAATACACTGCATACTTCTTAAATTTTGGCGTTCAAAAATGGTGTGGTGTTCAATTTTGTATGTACTTCTAAAGGTAACCAAATACCGCGGACTTCACTTCATTGACATAAAATATTTTTAAAATCCAAAAAAAAAGTTCTTATGGAAATAAAGGAAGCACAAAAATGTGTGTCTCGTTTGGTTTAAGTAACAAAATATCTCTAATATTTCTAAGTATATTTTTTATATCTTATTCATGTGAGCAGAAAAAAATTGGAGCAGAAATAGTAACAAAAGTGACCATGTCTGTGACCTTGCAAACCGGACTTAATAGCCAACTGTTTTTCCCTGCGGCTGGTACACCGCCAATTGTCTTTTATATATACCTAGCTAAAGTTAAAGGTAAAATTTTTATATGGTGACCATCCGCTCTGCGGAAATGTGTTAAAAAATATTGTTGTTGTTAAAATTATTGTTAAAAAAAGTGAAGGTGGTGAAGGTGAACGTATATTATATAAACGTTTTATGTATAACAATAATACCATGTTTTCGACAAGAGGTTATTTGTGAATCGTGATAATGCTTAAGTTTAAAATGTTTTGTCAAGAGTTTTGCTGGTAAAGTATAAGGCTGTGTATATGGTGAGTGAAACCGAAAAGTATTGCAATTGGAATGACATAATTATTATTTCCACCAGAGTTCGTCAACATGTAGGGAGCTTGCGTTGCGGATATGGTGGGAAGGCAGGTGGCTGCGATCGAGGGGTTGGTAAGAAGCCTTGAGGAGTGGGACGTAAGGGCTTTCTGTTAGAGGGCCAACGTGCTAGTACCCTACTACTACTCCGCCTTTGGTATGAGATAAGACAAACCGTCTTACGCATACCGACCCCAGTCCACCCTCCGCAACTGCAACCCCTGGTCACACACCCCAACTGCCCCACCTCACCTCCAATACCCAATTCGGGCAAGAAAAGTGGGAAATCCTATTAGAAGTGAGGATAGCTTATCTTAACTAAAAACTATCTGACGCTTTATAATTGGCATAACCATGCTTTAGTGTAAAAGTTTATATCGTGGCCTTACCAAACCAATTTTACAGCACTTTTTGCAGCGGTTGTGAAACTCTAAATATTAGCCCAACTAGCCGGTTGAAGCACAGAAAGATGTTGTTATGCATTGTGTTGTATAGCTTCAAACCTATGTTAAGAAGTGGTATATTTATATGCAAACAATTTATAGGAGCCTATGCTTCAGGTCAAGATTCCTAAAACAACACGAGTTATTAATTTCTAACTTAAGCAAAAGATGCTCTTGGTTTGCTTATTTTACTAAAAGTTTGGCAAAAGAAAGAGACGCATTTTTTTTTATATGTAATACACATTTGGCGGTAAGTTAGTTTTGTTCAGGCTGAGACAACTTTCCCATAAAGTTTTTTTTTTGGCAATTTTACAACTATTCGTCCTTCCGTTATGAGTGGATACGTTGATCTAAATGGTCGAACGGTCCGGGTGGAAGCCCTACATTTTTCATACTTCTTTTTTCTCACAATAATTTTTGTACGTAGTAATTGCCATGTTTTTAATCTCCAAATTAAAATGTCAAAATTCGTCAAAATTAATCGTCAAATTGTAATTTACCAATTAAGTTGTAAAAATTTGATGGGTTTCCATCTGCGCTAAAACTACACTTAGAAACAAAACAACTGAATAAGCTGGAAAGTGATTCCTGATTACCTATTTGTGAAAAGAAATTAACAGCAATTAAACTTAAAATTAGTTGTACATGCAATTGGGGGTGTTTTGGATTTGTATTTTGGATTTGTGTAAGAAGAATTTCAAATAAACCTCAAAAAATGAATGTCCCTTGAATTTCTTAAAGATTTAAAGCAAAACTATCAAATCAATATTTTTTTATTGTAAAAATTCTGATGAATTTGGAGGAGAAAGCGAATATGTTTGTTTAATAACTAGTTGAAAGTAAGTGCATTAGTCCAACCCTCGCAAGCCAAGAGGTTAGAGCCTTCAGCTCTAGCCATGGGCAGACACGGATTCGAGTGCCGGTGTCGCCAATATGGAAGTGTTTTTTTTCCCGAAAGGTTTCCCACTTCCCTTGCCCGAATGGGGTATTGGAGGTGAGGTGGGGCAGTTGGGGTGCGTGTGTGAACTGGGGTTGCAGTTGCGGAGGGTGGACTGGGGTCGGTATGCGTAAGACGTTTGTTCTTATCTCTTGCCAAAGGCGGAGTAGTGGTGGGCCCTAGCCCGTTCGACCTCTAGCGGAAGGCCCTTCCTTTCCACTCCTCAAGTCTTCTTACCAATCCCTCGATCCATAGCCACCCGCCTCCCCACCATGACCGGAACCCACCAACATCCACACTCCCTACATCTTGACGAACCTTTTAAGTCCAAACCGAGTAATAACGATTCAAATCATTGTACTGGTATTTTAAGTCTTTTTGGACTAGCACAACTACTGGCTCGCCCTTAAACACTTTCCTTGACGTTAGATTACCTGACATTACCTTCCGGACATTCCCTCCCGGACTTTCCTTCCCCAAGACTTTCACTCCCCGAGACATTTCCTCCCCGGACTTTACCTCCCCATTAATTTTTTTTTGCTATTTTTCTAATAATAAAAAACTTTTAAAAAAATATGTTTTAACCTAAATAATTAAACCTAAACCTAACCTAACTTAAACCTAAGTCTAAAATTAATCCAAACTTAAACCTGATCCAGCCTTAAACCTACTCCAAACCTCAACCTAAACAAACCTACTCCAAACCTCAACCTAAACAAACCTAACCAATAATACCCTAAAGTTAAACTCTAAAAAAATTAATCTAAAGTTTGCCGAACCATAAAATAATCATAAACCCTTATTTGAAACCTGGAATTTATTAGATAAACCAAACATCAAATCAAAAATGGACCCTTTAAATTTTTTTAAAAATATTTCTGAATTATAATTGAAATTTTTTATAATATAATATAAATGTTTAGTGGAGAGGTAAAGTCCGGGGATGAAAAGTTCCGGGGGGGGATAGTTTCGGGGAGGGAAAGTTTCGGGGAGGGAAAGTCCGGGAGGGAAAGTCTCGGGGAGGAAAAGTCCGGGAGGGAAAGTCTCGCGGAGGGAAAGTCCGGGAGGGAACGTCCGGTCACGTTCCTTGAATTAACAGCGCAGAAATATTTATGTGGATTTCAAATAATAAAAGCACTTGATTACAAACTTAACCAATTTTACAAAACCTAACCTTAAACCTACAAGAAAAGTATAAAAGTTCCTAGTTTTTTAAGCTGCATAAATAATTGTCTTGCCTAAATATTAGTTGCCTAAATTATTGTTGCCTACATTTTTATTCTGCCTACATTTTTTAGTTGCTTAAATTTTTTTTGCCTAGATTATTTGGCCTAGATTATGCCGTGCTCAACCCAAAGGGTTTGGGACAAAAAATCAATTTGTCCGAATACATTCGACGCTTATGTAAAATTTAAGACCCTTTAACAAAGAGTTATAGTCAACCTCAATTGGACATTCAAATCATACACAAAAAACCTAAGAGAATTTAAAAAAATCATTTTGAATTTTGGAAATTGTTCGAAAGCTTGCATAAGTTCTAAAGCTATAAAGTTATTAAAAGTTTGGTTTAGAAAATACTCTTATAATTTCTGGTTGGATATTATAAACCAAACTGAGCAAAGACTATCACGGATAAACCATTTTTAAATATTTTAACAATTACCTAATTTTTAGAAATCCGGAAGCTTGAAATCGTGACATTTGGGTGGTTGCCATGATATTTAATTACTATGCTTTTTAATGCTGAAAAAAATGAGAACCGTATTGGGGGCTGTGGCAAACAAGGAAAATGAGCAATTCGTAGCGGATCCTTAACCGTGACATGCAACACAATAAAAATGCATTTTTGAGTTGGAGAAGACGAAATTTTTTAAGAATGCTAAAAACTGCATTGCATTTTTGTTGACTCCTTTATTCTCGGCTGCTATACTTGCTTCAAGTTAAAAAATGCAGGAGCGATGGCTTCTCTCAATTCATTTCCATCTGGTTTTTTCAAGTTGTTTTACGTTTGCAATATCAATTGCTCCAATTGCTCAATTTTATTAGTTACGCTGAAATGTTGATGCAGAAGGAGTCTTTGATGAGTCAAACAGTTTTGGTTTCGCTGTCTTCTCCGGCGCATTAATGACAATGCTGACAAAGTCACTTTACAGTTATCCAGTTTTTTTATATCTTGTGCTGTGCCTCGTGCTTCCTTATTCACAGCGTTGATGCTTAAAATACACTTTTCGCTTTTTAGGCCTTCTCATTTTTTCTAGAAACTGTGCTTTGAAAGATAACTCTTGTGCTGAGTGTGCTCTTGTGTTATCAACTCAATGCCAAAGTGCAACGCGATTGCACCCCACAGTTTGTCAGACAGATTTCAGATTGTTCTTGGAAGCTTACTTGCAACTTCAAACTTTTGTTTCAAAAACAGTAAACTTGGTTTCAACTTTTCAAGTTCAAATAGTTTAAATGTGATTCAATTTGAGGTTCTTAATTTCCTTCTACAAATCGATGGAAGCCACTTCGATTTTAAGGTAATTGAATATTAATTTTTATGAATGTTGTCATAAAAACAACAATGGCAAATTGCAATAAATGGTTATTTTGCAATATCTAAGCCTCTTAGCAATTCAATGCGAGCTACGCATTTTGTAATACGCTTGATTCGTACATTTGTGCAGTTTTTTTAGTTAGTTTTTAAACCATTCAATTTTTTTACTCTAAATTTGGTTTTTTTAGGATTCAAGTACAAAATGCAAACTTATGAGGAAACGTCTGGAAGTCTTCTCCGTATTAATGGCCAAAAATGTGAAGTAATTAGTTGTTCAACAAATTTTCAAACATAATTAATTTCAATGTATTTTACACATGAAGACAAATTAATGAGAAAGGAGAGAGAGAAAATTTCTCGTAAAATTTGTTTTTTATTACTAATTCAGCACTGCACTCCCTTGGCGAAGACGTCCAGTTAAAATTTCTAACGGTTTAGGTTCGATCCCAATGTCAACACAGCGTAAGGTCATGACAAGATTGAGCCACAAACGGTGCAACTACACTTCTATTCAACACAATCCAAGCTTAAAGGATAACACACCAATATGGAGCTAAGTGAGTTGACTCGATATCAAAGGGATCCTAATTCGACCCTTCGTCCAGGGACAGGCTAGTTTCAATGTCAAAAATTCTATAATAGTGTTGAACTAGGATTTTGTGAGCCATTACGCATGCGCAACCGTAAAAATCTGACTGGAGACAAACTCAAATTGTGACAAAATGAAAACGAAGAATTCTGACTTCAAAATCATTTTTCAAATTTTGAATAATTTTAATTGTGATTGGTGTCTTCTATCCTTCTACTTCTTTTCATATTTAAAATTTAAATTGAGATTATAGATTAATTCTTAACCTAACCAAACTTTTGATATTATGTTAGATTTAATTTCTTCTCAATTTTCAATGTGAAGTCTGCAATTACTTGTGTTTGGTAATTGGTTTGTTACGTAAATTTTGTTTGGTTTGGCTTAGGTTGGGTTTCATCCGGATATGTTTTGTATTGGTCAGAAATTTGTCATGCGGCCGAAAGTACAAAATCGGTACCAAAGATTTTGAAAATTGAAGTTTTGATGATGATATAATTTTGAAAATAGAAGATAAGCAATTTCAAATTTTCAAATTGAGTTGTCGTATCCGAAAAAGATTAGAGAAGAAAGAAATGTTTTCCCTTCAAACCAAACTGAAGATTACTGATTTATTCCCCAACACCTATTTACTTAGAATTCCGCAATTTTTTTAGAGAGTTAAATTTCCAGGCAGTTAAACTGTTGTGAAATTTCAAGCTTTCAAAAATTTCAGTTCAAGAATAATTCAATTTATCAACTTGAACTAATACTTCAAGCCAAGCAAGCCGGTACTAGGACAAGAGATATTTAATTCAAACCTGCGGATTCTCCTGCCCTAGGGCGGACTTTGGGCAGTACTAAATACATTAACTTATCATACAACATAGGGAAGGTTGCACAGCATCCTATATTTATGTTTCCATAACAAAAAAAAACCTTTTCAAGTAACAAAATAAGTAAAATTCCCTACTTTAAGACTAATTTTCAGTGCAAAAAATGGGTCTTTTATAGAAATCTCAAATGTACTAATAATCATAATTTACGCACAATTAAGTTTTATGTAAGTCTGCTTCAAACCGTTTTCATTAACAAGTACTTTAAAACTGAAAAATCACCAACTTCCTAATACTGACAAGCTTTGTCGCGTCAAAAACAGAAAACCATTTTGATACATTCATTACACCACTTCTATCTGGTATGAAGTTTTTGATTCAGACATTACTCCAGACAGGAGCTATTTGCATTTATTTTTGCAAAAAAAAAATTTGTGGTCATTCATAAATTATCTTTTTTGACTGCAACTGCGATTATATCCACTTTGGCAAATTTTTGAATTTTTTGTCATTTTCTTTTTTCCGTACAAAATAGTGTATTTACAAACAACTATGAATGGTTACTGAAATATTAAATCTTACTGTGGTGTATTAGGAAAATTGAGTAACTTCCTTTAGACTCGTTGCTGTATTTGCTAGAACTTGAATAAATTTATTTAGTCAAATAATTCCTAATATGAAAGCTGTGCACTGCAAGTGCAACTGATCCGGGATCAAGAGGCCACAAGCAAACTATTTTGTTTCGTATTTATACAAAATATTGCGGCCTAACCTGGGCGCCTAATAAACAGGACAACGTTATTCAAATTAGGATTATATTGTGGCCTAGTGCTAGCCCACCTGCCCACCTTACCTTACCCACCTTATAAAAGCACCTCTGTAACCCCACTCTCTCTCTGTTATTCGAGCAATAAACTAGAACACAAGGTGGTGCCGAAACAGGGCACGAGCACAGGACCTTTAGAGCAATAGTAGTTTGCACAAAAAAAATCAGCGCACGATGACCCAAAGGGAGGTCAAGGCATGTCCAAGCCAAGTGCTTCAACACCTTCAAAACTAAACACTAGTACATCAAGCATACAAACAAGGAGGAACAAACCAGTACTCGAGTTCCCAACAGGACTTCCCAGCTCCAGTGGAAAGTCAAAAAACCGTGTGAGAACACATCACGTAGCGAAAGTGCCACAAGTGAGATTGAATTTGACACAATGTCAACTACATCTGATGACGAGTTTGAGGACACTATTGAACAGATTATTCTAGTGTCAAAGCAAAGTGGTGAAGACGAGAAACCAGAAATCCCAGAGACAATAGACACTATAGACGCGGAATTGGCGACATCAACGGCAACGCCAGCAACAACACTGGCGGCTACAAAAATCCTACCAGCAGACAAGCGACCAGTCCTCATGGAGAAATTGACAAAAAAGAGAATCCAAAGGCACATCGAAAAATTTGAAGCCTGGGCAGACAACCTCATTTTCGATGGAAAAAAAGAAAAAGCGCGAGTTTGTCAAGTGGTGGCGGACCAGTGTCAATGGCGGACCAGTGGTTCGCCATTTATAAGCAGCGTGTGAACGATGACAACATCACCTGGGAAAACCTTAAGGCGTGTTTCCTAGACCACTGCCCAATTGAAAAGGATGAAAAGGACCTCAAATTGACCGAGCTTCATATACATCATCAGGACCCGGAGGAGACATCTCTGACCCTTGCGGTACGCATGAGGAATTCTATCGGCAAAAATTGGCCCAAGTACACGGAAAGCGAGGTCGTGTAAGCCATTGTTAAGCAACTGCTGCTCAACGTGCGACGGTAAGTGCAATATCGAGGCACTCCAAAAACCTACGCGGAATTGATAACGATGATGTCCGAGTACGAGGGGATAGGGATGAAGGACATCGACTCCGAGACGAGCAAATCACAGGCCAAAGGCAGTACCGCAGTAGCCTCACCAAAGAAATGAAAAACCTTAATTGATGACCTTGTTTCTTCAATGACGGAGATGAAGATCCAGTTGAGCCACATTCAGGATACAAACAATGATCGCTCACGCCAGCAAAACAAAATGGCGAAAAATCGATCCCTACGGGGCAACTACCGCGGAGGCGGACAGTCGAGAAGGTTCTACAACCGAAGGGACTCTAACGCACGTTCTAGCAGAAGCCCAACCGTATGCTATTACTGTAATAAATTTGGACATATGAGCCGCGATTGCCGTTCGAGACCTCGCAACCAAGGGATGCAGTATTGGGGAAATGCACAACAAACGAACGAGTACCAGAATAACAATTACGGAAGCAACGGCCAACCCAATAATGGACCTAACTATCAGCCGCAACAATACTACGGAGGATAACAGCAGTATCCGAGATACTTCAACCCTCCGCCTCACGTCACTCAGCGCACCAATTTCCAGGCCATCGAACAGGAAAACCCTCAGAGTAGGGCACGCCGTAATCTCTAGCTCTCTTTGAAAATCTGAAATTCAAAAATTTCACGCACATTTCAGCATTTATATTTACTAAATTTATGATATTAAGTTTTAGAGCCAACTCACCTCAATTATGTCTGAAGCTCTTCATGACATCACGCACAGAAGCAGGAAATTATCGATGACATCTGCTTTCGCCGAGTTGACCATAACGCTCACTTTCTCCGTAGTACAAATCAGCTGAAAAGCCTGCAAGTAAAAAGTACAATTCACATACACAACGCTCATATTCGAAGATTCTCTTAATGTTTAAAATCTTTAAATAATGTTATCTGTTCTGAACTTCACAGCATATGCATTAATTTATCTTATATTAAATTGTAATGTTATACTACTATTAATACGTCACTTACTATTGTAGTAATTCAATGCACAAGAGGGATATGCTATGATACTTCACTCATGGTCCTTACCATAACAATGTTGACACACGATTCTGAAATTGTAAAAATTAACTTTTTAGAAAATTTTAGACACTTATGTTAGTTTATTATTTGTTATTTGTTAAGTATATGATCGCATATTACTATACTATATAATTCTGGAACTTATCTGATAGGTCGTAGATGTATTTTAAATCCCACAATGCACAAGAACAAGAGTTGTTTAGCACTTTGAACTATCTGATAGGGAAGTACAGGTAAAAAATTTGTGAAGGTAAAACGCAGAAGAGTTAATTAATTTTGCAAAAATTTCAAGTTCACACTTCCCACTTACATTTATTTGGTTTCACTTCTCTTTGTGGAGAGGGGTATTGTGGCCTAGCGCCGCAGTGCTAGCCCACCTGCCCACCTTACCTTACCCACCTTATAAAAGCACCTCTGTAACCCCACTCTCTCTCTCTCTCTGTTATTCGAGCAATAAGCTAGAACACAACAATTATAATAAAAATCAGAACATTGGTTCTGGTTCTAGCCCTATTTCTAAACGAGTCTTCCCTTAAAAATGAATTTACACTTGAAATTTGGGCACTTTTCGGGACGTTTCTTCGCGTTAAGTTACTTAGCTAACTTAAACTCTAAATTATTCACGAAGAAAAAGTCATTTAAGTCAAAATTCCTATTGCTTTGCGTAATTTATTCTCAAAATTTTGTATAAAAGACGGGTAGTAATTACGTAAGTTCTAGCTTTTCAAAAATTTTACATTTAAATGGACTAATAAGTCTCGAATTTTGAATTTGGTGCTAATGCAAACGTCAATTAAACAACTGATTGATGAAATTGATAGAATTAAATTGAATCGGCAACAACGAAATAGACGACGCCGTCGGTAACATAACAATATAGGACGACGTTGGCAACATAACAATATAGGACGCCGTCGGCAACATAAACATATTGGACGTCGTCGACAACATAAACATATTGGACGTCGTCGACAACAAATAAATATAAGACGCCGTTGGCACTTTATCGGCAAATTTTGTTACAATTCTTTGGCTAGATCAAGTTTTCAAGTAAGAGAAACAATCATAACTAACTTTTTTGTCAATTAGTGATTGATTTCAATTAACGTCCATGTAAAGACAAACGAACGGTTTAAAACTAAAAATATATAAAAATTCGACGTTATGTATTTTGCTATACAAACTTTAATTTTTGTGAATTACAGAAATACTCAAGAAAAAATGAGTTGGTAAAAAATATCCATTTATATTTTGAGTAAAAATTTTTTAGCAACTAGGTAAGTAAGGTAAGAAAGAACTAATGAACTAATAGAAAGTTGTCAAATGAACAAGGGTTGATTACGAAGTTTAATAAGACTGAAAAATTGAATGTCGAATTCCTGTTTGGTTTGAACAAGAATTTGGCAAGAATAAAAAATAATAGTTAAGAATCCTTAAGCGACGATAATATTGAAAGGTCATTAGGAGCACATGCATTAGGGCTACATTTTGTGCGCTTTAAAATAGATTATTAATTTGAATTACTGGCCGATAGAGCTTACCATTAATGAGTTTACCAATTAATTCTGCATTTCCGATCTCCAAAAGTCCATGAACAAGTATTTTCAGAGGGAGCGAGTTATTTTGAAAGGTTTGGTTAGGCAAAATAGGGCTCAAATTGCTACAAATTTTTAAAATTAATTTGATTAAAATTACAATAAGTTAGGATAAATAATGAATATTTTGCATTAATTACTGTTTTTCATGTATTTTAAAGTGAACATGCTTTTCAATCCAGTTGTAATCCCGTTTTCTGCAGCCAAATTATTACAAGTTTAACACCAAACAGCTGACTTAAGGTAAATTAAAGTCTAAAAAAGGCGCTAAGTAAAAGTTCCCGCACATTAATTTCCCTACAATCGAGCGGACGAATCCAGCTCTTATAGCAAGGCGAAGATTACGTACAATGTAGACTTCATACGCAAAATAAATGTATTTTTGCAAAATTCAATTGAGAATCATAGTGTCATATAATAAAACAAATTGGAATCAATTTTCCACTTAACCACGAAATACTATCATTTATCTTATCAACGGACTTTAAGCTCAGTGAGATTCAGAAAAATAATTATGCTAATTTGTTAGTTAACTTCATGGATGAGGGTTGTGAGGGAGTGAGAATTTTATAAAATGTAAACAAGTGTTTTTAACACAACAATACTTTTAAACCGTTTGCTCTCGGCAACCTGGTTCGTCTCCTGTCACGGTTCGTGAGGGAGTATTCGTGACATATCCCAAACACGCGCGGCATTAGGTAATGTATACTTGTAAGGCTCAACTAGAGTCATTAAGATTACTTAGAGCCAGTTTCGGCTTAGCTAGTGTCGATAAGCTTCTTGCTAAGCTAAAACAGCATCCACTGTTACAGCCACACGGGGTCACAGGTCATGCCCTTAAGGGGCCCCTATCCCGCGTAGATGCTGCGCAGTATTCGAACGCGTAAACTACATTTAGAGGTTGACTGACCTTGAATTTAACCCCTAAAATTCAACATTTAAAGAAAATACGTTAAAGGACCGGGGGACCCTGGGAAGGGAGTGACGGTACTTGCAGGTTCCAAACCCTCCAAGGGCGGCATCTACAAGTCCCAAACGATGGGCGGATTAACTCCAAACCCATGGTTACGCTAAGGACCGGCAGAAGTCCAAAACCGTAAGGCGGACAAGTCCAAACTGGGTAACAGTGTAGGCGGAGTATCCAAACCTACACTGCCCCTTAGCGAAGTGGACCTCTTGAACTCCTACTAACGGGCGGACGAATTTATACCCCTTCGGCAAGGCCGGAATGACGTAGGATATGCGCGCAACCATGCTTTCACAACAATGGCTTCTCAAGAATGAAGTAATTGTTATTTAATAGTGTTATGGGAACCTTTAATAGTTTTGTAGAAGTGTTCCTTCCTTTAAGGCCTCTGGGCTGAGGGCATAATCCTTGCGACCCTAGAATGGTTTTCCTCGGCTGAAGTGAAGTGCCGTCGAGAGAATGGACCAAGAGGTTTTCGCGAAATTAGACTTAATTTGATTTAATTGAAGATTTTTTGATTTTCAGAAATTCTTTAAAATGTACTTTACAAATTCTACATCTTGTTTTACTGCTAAGAAGAAAATATCGACTAAAGAAAAAGGCTCAGAAGTTACACTGATTTTTAGCCTATTTTATAACCTACCCTAATCTAGTTTCTATGCACTAGCATTTTCACACTAAGACTTCAACAAAGTAATTAAAATAATCTAAAACCATGTTTTGCTTAGCAAGTGCCGATAGGCTCCTTGCTAGGCAAAGCAGGCATCCCCATGCAACTAATGTTAAACTATCTTAACCCTGCTTGAACTCTAACAACTACGATTCTCTGCTGTCTCATAAATCTGTCACTTTTGATTAATGGCTTTTTCCTTCCTTTGCCACATAAAGTTAAGATTCAGCAACTCTAAATTCATTCATTCAATATCATATAATTTATAATTAATATTTTTATATTAATTTTATATCATTCATTTTCCAGGTGTAACACCACGCAACTGATTGTGACGTACTTTGAGTATAATGCATTACGCACTCCATCTTTGCACTTTTACTTAACTTTGCAAATTCCCATTCAACTAAAATCAATGCGTTGTAATCTAACGGCAGAGATGTGCAGCCTTAATTTGTGCACAAGGAAAGTGGTCGAGTCAAACCATTACTGACCCAGTTGCTCCTGAGATATGAGTCTCAACCAAGAAAAAAATATTGGTCATCCAAGTATAATTTATCTATATATTAAACAAGATACTCTCCAAGAAAGTCATCTTTTACTGGAATACGATACACATAATAGGAGTACAATAGTACTGATGATAGCTCACTCCAATCTACAACCAAGACGATATAATTTTTGCCACAGCTAGGGAAACTAGAGTAAAATGTAGGACATAATTTTACAACCAAATGACCTTGACTCCTAAGGGAAAAGGCCCTTCGTGTGACTTGTTTGTGACCGATTCAAGTTCTAGAGTGATTTTTTTAACTCAAGAGTTTAATTAAATTAGAGTGAGAGATGCCTTATCTTTTGGGTTAACTTCAGGTCAAGGGACACTTAGCAAATAAATGAATGAATATTGCAGTGCTGCAATTCTAAAGGCATACATTTTTGCATCGCGCCTTATATTACAAGTTTACTATGATATTTCTAGAAAACAAAATTCTTGCAAAAAAGTTTATTTTGAAGAAATTTATACAAAAGCGTATATAAATGAATTCAGCAAAGCAGTAGTGGTCGCTGCTCCAATTATTTCTATTTATAGTGTGCCTTGCGACCAGGTCTATCTACAAGCTTATTTACATTTTTTTTTTTTTTTTTTACAATTTTTCACAAAATAATTATTTAAACTGAGGACATTATACTGCAAGAAAGAATATTACTCACTTGAAAGCATAATTTTACAAAATACACGAGTGAGCCGTAGTAGATGCCAGTATGTAAATTGAATGCTTATAATTGTTGTTACAAAATTAAACATATACAAAAAAAAATAATTTCTGGTGCAACATGAAGAACATAAATTGCGTTGACATCAATAGTAGCTAACAAAGTCTATATCAATTTATATCTTTTTTTATCCACTGATTATCCCTTGATTTACGGTGTGGCGTTACTCGCCACTTTACCCCTAATTTACCCCTTAAGTGACCCTTCCCCTGTAGTAAGCGTCACATATGTCCCAGACCCTGTCACCCCACGCCGCCCTGTGTCCACTTTTGGGACCAGAGGCAGGTAGCCCTTGCCCCTCCCCTTGGCACACCTCTCCCATGCCGCACACCAGCCATTTCTTAATTCCCCGTGTTTGGCCACGAGGAAGCAAGAAGACACAACGAGGAGAAGACACAAGAGAGGAAGAAGCACCAGTCACGTCCCAGGCTTCGCCCTCGCAACATCTCCCGTCAACGCCTCGACTTCGCCCCTTCTATGAGCCTTCGCCAGCCGAGTGACCCCTGACCCTTTGACCCTTGACCCCGCTTAAGTACCCTCCCCTAGTACATTGTATTAAGTCCTCCTAAAGGGCTCCCGTCGCCGGAAGCCACTCCAGGAGGACCCTTAGCCGTATCACACTTTTATAACATTATTATTAGTTTGTTCTTTGGGTACTAACTAAAAGTGCTCATTTCCCCCTGTTTTTTGGCTCATCATCGCTTCATTTATTTTCGTAGCGGTTCCGTTTCCGCTACACTGGGCAAAGTGTATGTCGCGGGATACTTGACGTATATTCTCTCATTTTTAGCGTTGCCGTGATTTCTCGGTTGCCAAAGCGTCTCGTCTCCATGGTGCTGATGTGAGACACGGCGCATTGCCCTTTGTTTTGACTTTTGAACAGTACAGTGTACACGTTTCGGGGTTGAAGTTTAGCAAAAATTTGCGTCTAATACCCTTTAGTACGTTTTGAAGAGACTAGATCTTAGCGTCTTCTTTACCGTGCTTAGACCAGAATAACATATCACGTTTAACATATTATGTTTAAACATTTTATTTAAATTGAGATGAATTGAGTATAATTTTTGTTGTAAATTTATATCCACTAAAACTTTATAGTTTTTTTTCAATTAATTTACACTATCTAATTATACTGATTTCTTATGAACGTAAAAAGGAAAGAATTTTTTTTTCTATTTTGCTTTTCAAGAACCTAAAACACATCAATTTTGCATATAAATTGCCTGAAATACCAGACTACAAATTAGCTTCGCTGCATTTTATGACTTGATTTTATTGACTTGATTTTGTAGAAGAAGAAATTAACTTTCTTTTACTTACAAGCCATACGACTTGTACAAGGCTGATACCAATCTTACCAACTATGTAACTAAAAGTGTGTTCTCTAGGTATATTGTCGTCTTGAGCACTGCGTGCATTCCTGGAATAAGATTTGATAAATCGTAAAATGTAGTTTTGCAAAAAATTGTTTGTTCTTGTATTCTTATATGTAAAGAAAATATTGTGCATAAATGTGCAATAGTTGACAACTAAGACTCATTTTTTGCACTGCTTGTCCCCGATTAATGAATTCTATTTGTTTAATTACTAAAAGCTGCCTTTTAGTTAGAAATAGTTTAAAAAGGGATGTAAAAAAAACTTAATTTTAATGTTACTTTATATGAGCCAAGCAAGCCCATTCTTTAACACAAGGAAACAGAAGTTGAAATTAAACTCCTCTAGTTCTGGGACGGGCATGTTTGGATTTTTTTAGAAGTTTTGTTACTGATTGCAAAAATCAGACTTGAGAAAAGTATCAAAACTCTGCTTTAGGTATTCAAGGTAGCAGAAATTTAAAAATAAGAGTAGTGCTTAGTTTAGTTCAAAATCAAATTCATCAAGTTCAAAACAAAATGGTTTTATTTTTACTTAATACCTGACGTAAGCTTAAACTAACCTAGAATATTGCAAATTTACTATATAACATTTAAAATCCGTGAGTGTATCTCAAGAAACTTATCACTCGTGTTTATATAGAGTATAGTATTACATGATATGTGAATATTTATTGAACATAATATATGAAAATATTTAGATATAATTAGAACTATTTAACATTTTGGTTAAATATTTATGTTAATGGTACACTCAATGGTTCACTGAACATTTAGTCTATGTTATTGTTGCATATTGATGATAAATAAATGATAGTAAATTTGAATTTATGCAATGATTATTGGGTACAATTTCACAACTCAGTCGAAGGTATATTATGAATCATATAGCTTTTATTTTAGGTTGATGTTAATCAGGCCTCCTCCCATGGTGAACAAACGTACAAATCTTAGCGCACTTTAGTGCAGCCCTATGTTATCCTCACCTCGTATCCGCCTCCAGCTTGTAATATATCCGCTCTCATATCTATGCTCGATACTTAATAAAAGCGTGTTGGCCAGGTTTAGGTAGTAAAGTATCCGCCTCATGTTACGTATTCTGGTATTTTCCAACCTTAAAGTAAGTGAAAACAACGTCATCAGTTTGCGGTTGCGAACGCTCGAAAAGGAGCAACTTATATTTTTCTAACTTTTCTTGATAAGTTGTGATTCTATTGAGTATACTTGAACCCAATATAACCAAATTAAAAACCAAAACAATATAAATATTTCAAAATTTTAAACCTATTATATCCAATTATAAACATAAACTTAACCTCATAATTAGTAATCTAATTATGAATCTTTGTTAAGAAACCTCTCTTTACCTTAAAATTCAGGCTACATTAAATTAAGAAGTAGCCGTGTGCTGAGACTACATTAAAAATGTTTGAAAACTAACAGAAAATAAAACAATAAGAATTTATTTATACTTCAACCAAGTGGCATTATTCGCTGAACGGAAAGTGTCGGCCCCCGGTACAAATCTGCCTACAATCAATTTTTCTTCTGAATTAATGTGTTAACTCCAACAGAAAAAAATAAAGTAGCCAGACGACAAGAAATTGGAACACAAATAAAAAACTAAAAACTAACAAACTATTAAGTCCCTATTTCAAAACTATTTTCTCTCTAAAATACGGTTTTATTTAAAGTACCTTATTCTGGACTTTTTTTAAAATTTCATTTTCTTTAATGTTGAACCATTGGAAACCATGATATTCCCATGTAATGTCCCATTAACGATTTTCCAAAACTGATTTCGTGGTAATTTAAGATACCTCTGTCCTAGTACGGGATTGTTATTTTTTTATACAATCATTGTTCAATTTTTAATTGGGCCGAAT
>JAQFYP010000993.1:0-17934 GCA_034694865.1 Bilobella braunerae | reverse complement strand
TAAGTGATTCTCCTTTCGTTCCGCCCATCTGATTTTCTCCGGACGTGAAAGTAATTGAATCCTCTTCATTTTATGCCTTTTCACTAAAATAGTTGCTTTCATGCAAAGTGTGTCCATTGATACTGGAAACTCCAAGAACGTAAATTGGTCATACTTTTTATCAAGTAGTTGTGCGTAGCATCGCCAAGAAAACTGAAACAAATCTGAGGACACATAAAATGTATGATCTTAAATAACCATAATTGAATAATTATAAAAAATTAGAAACCCCCATATTTCAATCTATCTATTAAAACTATAAGCATCTGAGCAAATAGGATCATCATATTTATGTTTTGTAATTTTTTGGCTAGTTTCAGTTTAGTACAGTTTTAAAGTTTTTCAAATTCCATATTTCAAGTTTTCGAGTTTTTGGAAACCATTTTTCATAAACTCACTGATATACTACCGGAGAAGGTGAATTCTACTTCCTAGAATAGAATAGCACTTTCTCATATTCAAATAAACGATCAAATGAAAAGGCGGGGAATTTCAAATCGCCGTCGAGTACCTGCCAAACCTAATAAATATTCGTTCCGTTCAACGTGCTCACCTCCAAATGGAGACTCCTGAATAGCACTCACTTGCACCATTTTCCAATAATGCAAATCCAAATGCCTTATCCTCACCCTATTTGCACATTCAAATTTCTCAGGATCCATTTCATCGCAAAAAAAAGGACTGGAAAACCAGAAACCCTCACGAAGCAGCACCAACTAATTCAATACTGGATTAACTAGAATTAATTGTTAAAATTTTGCTTTAATTTTTGAACTTTTACAACAGAAGATCATTGTGATTGAGTGTATTTGCTATGCAGAATATTGTCCAAAACTTTATTTTGTGTCTAGTATAAAGTCGTATACAAATTTTTCAAATTACACTGTAATTTAAAAGAAAATTTTAGGTTTATTGTCATTTTTGAAACTATAAGTTAGTATTTCATCCGGCATCACTAAAATGAAATTGAATTATTTGAATTAGAATTAATTGAATTAGAGAGCCACAACATCAATTTTTGCACAAACATAGTTGATAGAGATGAAAAAAAAACATACAGCAAAGTATTATTTTCAAAAGCAAACGGTCAAGCTGCTTGAAAAGCTTAAAGATGTCCAAAGAAAATAAAGTTCTTATACAAATATTGTCCTTCTTTTTGTCTTCACGACGTGAGAAAATTTTTGATGGTAAAACTGAAATCGAGGACGATTTCTTCATTTTAGAATTGTTTTCTCAGCACAATCCTATCATCATTTTCACGGCTCACTTTCACCGAGGTTTTATACTCTATAGAACAAACGCGTGAACGAAAGTAAACAGTCACAGTTTTTCTTGCTCCAATCCATACTTTGTCAAATCAAATGTGAATATCAGCTGATTTCCACTTTTGATAAAAAAAAAGTAAAGCGCTCAATCCCCTTCTTCGTCACCATTTTGTTTATTGAATTCCAAAAATTAAACTTTAATAAAATACCTTGAAATGTCAAAACATTTCTCACAATTCCAGAATCGTATTACAATCGTAATGATCTTGTAACTTACTCCTAAACGCAAGAAAATTTCTATCACAGGTATTTATTTTTGAGTACGACTGCAAGCAATTTTGCATTTTGGCCTCATAGCGTCAACAACCTCTTTAGTGTGGGCGGTGTGGTGCTTTCTCCACTTCCAAAATTTCCCCTCAATTCTTCTAAGAGATCTCCGCAGACTCCTCAAACCAAGAAAGTTTCGAGAACTCAGCATCCAGGGGAAAGAGCCTCCATTTCGCATTTCGATTTCAGTTTTCATTGTGAGATCAAAGTGAAAGGGATTCCTTCTAGGCTCTGTTTCTTGCCCTACTTGACCTGACATACCAGGAAAGGACAAATATCCCAAGGCATAGAAGTTTGCAATTGATTCACACACGTCATTCACCGATTTGCTATATTGTGCAGACATATTCAAAGAAATTGTGCTGCGCTAATCTCAAATTAAAATACAATTGCCGCTTTCACCTTCAAGGAATTTGTTGAAGCAATAACAAAACTAAGGCACTGTTGTTCCAAAAATTAGCATGGATGTTGCATACTCCATACGCAACTACTACTGCATCCTCTTGTGGTTCACCATAACCAAAGCTATACCAGGTAAGCCCTGCACACTGTCGCCTCCGCAAAAGTCTGAAAAGTTGAAATTCGTAGTATAAAGCCAAACCTCACTGTTATAAATACTATAAAAATAATATAAAAACTAAAGTAATAAAAAATATACAAAAACTTTTTCAAGGTTTTGCACAAATCTTTAATAAAGCCAAAATCAAAATTTCAATTGATATCAATACTACTGTCTGGTGTGTTATAAAGTATTCCGATGTAATGCTAAATTCTTTTTAGAATAAGATATGCAGGAGAAATATAAGTACGAAAAAGTAGTCTTTTGTTTTGTACAGCAGAAGCAATTTACTAATACAGGAAGTTATTCACGAAACAAATGTTCTTAATTTTTGTTATATACTGATGTATGTGTGCAACCACTCTTATTGGGAGCCACCGGAAGATAATTGGCAGAAATTTGTCTCTGGCAAATCACCACAACTACTGTGTTATATATACATAGTAAATGTTCATTTTTGAAAAAAAGGAATGAGCTGTGCTTGTAGGCAGATCCAGAACCACATCTAGTGCTTTGAAAATAGGATTAATAGTAACGTAACATGACGGGTGTGTTTTCGGAAACACGCTGACTACACCAAAATTGTTTTGAGTGTTCAAGTATCATTTATATTGATACTTAAACAGACTGGTTATAGCAAAAAATGTATACACGTAGTGTATACACGTGTGTTATTGTTTCAATAACAAAAACCAGTTGAAGATTCATTGTTATTTGTATTTGCAGATATGTATTAAGCCAAAAAATTGCAAATACTTCTAGTAAAATATTGTTTCGGTTTCGAGTATGACAGAAGCTATTCGAGCCAGTGCAAGGACAACAGGATATTATACTTAAAATCCGGGACCTTTTTAAGCGTAATTTTTTTCTTTAGTGCAACTTCTGCGCACGCTGTACTTAACAAGTCCCAATAGGCAAATCACAGAGTGTAGGTATCAAAACACAAACAGGTTTATTCAATATTTCAGTTGGTATTGAGTATTAGTTTTATAGCATGTTAAGGTAAATATGTATTGGTTGGAAGTTCAAGCAACGGCAACCCTTTAGCTATGTCAGATTTCAATGCGTTTTGCGTCAATTTAAAAATTTTCAAATGCATTGCAGGTACAGACGAGCTTAGGTCGATTCGATTGGATGCTCCTTCGTACGTACGACAAGGAGAGCCACTGACCTTGACATGTCACTATGACCTCGAGATACGCTCCGTCTACGCCGTCAAATGGTATCATGGAGCAGAAGAATTCTATAGGTACCTTCCTAAAGAGAGCCCGCCACAACAAGTATTTCCAAAAGATGGAATATATGTCAATGTAAGTGTCGCTCTTCCGACCCTGAATTACTGGAATATAACCTGCTGTATACTCAAGTAATATATTTTATGTTTAAAAATAATAATTTTTATCGTGCCTGCTAATTTCAGTTGAAAACTGCATGACTGGACTTACTGAAGACTGATTTTTCTTTGAAACATTTGGTACAGAAATGGGTCTGAGAGAAAGTAGAATGTTTATAATCACTCAATCACGCGAATTGAAGCATAGAGCATAATTCCGACCTTAGGATAGTTTTTTGTAAATTTTATCTGCTGAGGTAGTTTTCAAAATATAATTGGTGAGAAAGAGGGGGAAAACCTTTACCGTTTTCGCGTGTTACGTGAATCCTCGTTCCTTTATCTCAGAAAAAGGATGCAAGAAGGGAAATATGAGAAGCTATAATATGATTTATTGATCAATTAAAGGAATTTCTGATCTATGGCATCTCAGTTTTACTATAGTTTGGTATAGTACGAGTTTTTTCATCATTGGAAACGCCAATTATATTTTCTAACATAATAAAAATTCTCCTTTTTTCAAAAAAATTTCAATTCTACTTTCAATTAAAACATACACTACTACTTACATATACAATATAAAAGGTAATTTTGCAATTGTATATTATTTCAATTTTGTAAATACTGCATGAGACGACATAATTATTTAACAACTCGTAGGGAATACGATTATCACTTTAACATCTTGAACTCTGATAAAAGATTGCGAGAAAGTGAGAAATCAAGTTCCATCCAAATTCAATCGCAAATTTTGTGCATGAGCTTATCTCCGCCAAATTTTAATCAATCCGAATTTTCCCATTCTGCGTTTGCGTACAATTATATGTATATCAAATTTTTTGTGTTCATCTAAATGTTTTTTTTAAGATTAGGAACATTATTATTTGGATCATCTAAAAGCTTGAACATTACCCAACGTGTCACACACCCGGAACATATAAGAAAAGTGAAAAATATATACTTTAAAAACATGGTACTAATTTTAAATAATTAATAATTTTTATCTTAATACATACCGTATCTAAATACAGTGAATTATATTGAAATATATTTTATTTAAAAGTTGATCCATTGTTTTTTTAAATTTCAGGAAAGTATGAAGGAATATACATTTTTAATACAACTTACAAATAAATAATTAAATTTACCGTAATAAGTAAATTTAAAATTATTTGGAACCTTAAATGGTTCTGTATAACAAAGCCAAGCAAATTTGCTTTAGAAATTGAAAATTTATATAAAAAAAAAAAAAAAATTTTTTTATTAAACTAACTAACTTACAAAATAAGTGAATGATCATAGATCTGTAAAGTTTGGATGAAAGTGTAACAAGATCTAGGCATAAAATTCGTAGTGCTTTTTCTACCGTACAAATTTTCAGTAAAGTTTGAAATAATTTTCCGTGAAACCCTGCAGAGTATTGAATCATGTTGTTTGATGACTAGAAATTCTAAAATTCTAAATTATAGGAGTCTTTCAGCTTAAGCCTTACCTGGGAGAATAGTTTTAATAGTTTAACTAATAGTGTTTGCCGCAGATTTGTAGTGTGATATGGATTCAATGACTAAATAGTTCTAAATTCCGGTAAGAAACTGTAAATAGGTTTAAAAGTTTACATTAAGTTTTTAGAGACAAAATTTTGAAAACATACCGAATCTAGAGATGACTACTTAAGTTTAGATAAGTCATACTTGCTAATATTCTGTCCTTCTAGGTGACTTTTTCCAACGATCGTCAAGTCACGCTAACAAACACGTCGAAAATCACTTCAGGAAAATTTAAATGCTCAGTTTCGGCAGAAATCACGTTTAAGACACTTGAAGACTCAAAGGACATTACTGTTGTAGGTAAGCGAGCAAATATGGAGCATCATATACTTGATGGCTGTATTGCACAAGTAACATTTGTCTACAAAATATATTTCCATTTTGTAAAATGGTTGAAAAGGAGTTACAAACGTTGTTTTTAATTATTTGAAGTGGTTGGCTACGACAGTCCGAGGCTGTATGTCGACCAAGTAGACTACAGTCAAGGTGACATGGCCCAGGCCAACTGTACAATTGATAAAGCTTGGCCTCAAGTGAACATCACGTGGTTCGTCAATGACGTGCCGGTATGAGTTAAACAAATTCACAAAACTTTCAAAGTTGAAAGTTTAAATGGTATTTTTAAATATTTTTTTAAAATAGGTTCCGGAAATGAGAATGCTTACTACGTTTAAACCAGAAAATCGTACCTCTTCTTTGACTTCTACAATATCTGTGCTCAATTTCCAGCTGCCTGAAAGCATGTCGCTACTTCGGCTCAAATGTACTGGAACACTTTACAATATTTACAACATGTCGTCAGAGATGACTATGGGACTTAAACCCAAGCGACTATCCATGGTGAGCACAAGCCCTGATACCTTCAGGATAAACAATGCTAACAAAGGTAAGCAAAATGTGCTCAATACTTAATTTTGATATTAATATTAACCGTTAAGTAAACCTTTTCTGTACATTAATATTATTTATTATATAAATCCGTTCTGTATGTTACTTCTCAAAAAATTATTTAATATAATGTAGTAAAAAAAAAAATTGATACACCATACTTGAGACCTACCATTTTAATTCAAATGTAGGAATCTCCTTCTCATAAGTTTACGTTCATATTTATCATTTAAATTTTATTAAGATACTGCCAATTCCAGATGATTCAAAATTGATCTAATTAAGTTTTCATAATTTTTTTAGGTTTCGCAGAAAAATGCAATCATTCAAATTGGCTGCACATATTGTCTGCCATCTTTGTGGTATTTGTCAAGTCGAATACCATATGAAAAACTATTGTTAGCACTGTGAGTTTAGTGTGTGACCCCTGTTGACCTACCCTTCAACGCCTCTTCAGACTGTTGTCACTACTCACCACACCGAAGTTAATAGATCACTGATATAATAAGTGACAGCTAATGAACAAAGTAAACTGTGTTGTTGAGCTTAAAAATCAAACTCAGCATGTTACTATTGGTTTTGGCCTAATGATACGGCAAGCAAACCGGAGACCTAAGCCCCGTTGTTATTGAAATGTATAAATTATTAAAAAAAAAGTTAATAAATTATATACCTGAAGCAAATTTGAGTCCTAAAAATCCATTAATTGCAAAGCAAAAACCGAGCTTTTTTTTTAAATATAGCCCACTGCTAGTGTAATTTTACTCAAAGGAATACCTAATAAGCAATCAAATTAATACAGAAATCCCAATTTCATTGACTTGCAACGATGGTGTGCTAACCCCACAAGCATTAAAAGTTTTTAATTCATTTTCAGGTAAAAGAAACCAAAAGTTTTATATACATTTTTTTCATTTCAAAGAACAGTCTCAATCCACTTCGAAGTTTTCCTCCACTCTCCAATAACCTTAAAAATTTACCACACAAGGAACAACGGATATCTACCATGTAACCCAAATTTATTGTCACGGTTATTCGATATAAAGTTTTAGGGTTATGACTTTGGGCAGCTTTTCTTTTCATCGCAAAGCGCACCACGGTGTATGTTACCGTCAGCATAGGTTTGTTATAGTTTTAATTTCCTTTTCCATATGTCCTATGACACTCTTGTTTACCAATTTATACGTAAATTTACTTTTAAATTACAAATTATAGCTGCTGCTTTTGATTAACTAAACAACTAAAAAATTTACAAAATAATTCTATCACTATTTCCCACCTCCTTGACCACCTGTCGTGGGAGAATGTCAATTGAAATAGCTTTTTTGACTTAGCTTCCAATTACGTATAACATTTTTTAATTACTTTTAAGATTCCAGTTTAAATTGTGTACAAACAGAATCCATATCATTCTAAAGAAGTTTCATGCTTCAGTTTCAAACCCAAGTCTTGCCACTTGCGCTAATTTTTTGAAGTTTTAATAGCAACTAAGACAAATGTTACCATTTATTCGGCTCGCTACCGCAATGGGGTTACTGACAATTGCCACTTATTGTATGAACAGGAAAACTCATACATTTGTTTTACTGTTTGACCGTTTTCCATCATGAAGTTGCGGTTACGGTTGCAACAAATTTTGCCGAAATTCGGATGCAAATTATCTCCAAGCTAAGAACCTTCTACCGTTTCATAGCTTGAATCCAAGCTATTGTGCATTAAAAATAACAAATCGATTTTGTTGATATCTTAAACCTGCTTCATTTTATGTAATCATGGCCAGATTAATATATTAAGATTACATATTTAACGTAAATTTACATACAAGGACTTTTGTGGTAATTTAGAAAGAGGTCTAACGCATTAGGCATTCCAACAATTTCTTAATAGACTGTACCGCCATCCCTGAATATACTAAAAACAAAACATTGTTACATTAAAAAACAAGTAGCTCAGAGCTCTAGTAATTTTAAAAACGAGGTTACATAAAATATTCAGTTTTTCATTTTCTTCTGCTTTATAATACAGCTAATTCAGGACCTTCAAGCCATTTAATTTTTTCAACAAAATTATTGTTGCTGTATTAAGAAAATTCCAAGTTTGATTACCAAAATTTGAAAGTTATCAGTTTTTTTTCTAAACAAACGATTTTCTATTAAGAAACGCGTGAATGCATATACAACACTTAAATTCAAAGCTGAGATATTTGTAGCTTTGTTTGGTTAGTATATTTAGGTATCTTTCATCAAAGGCAGAAGGATTATAAACTGAATATTTTAAAAAAATTATAAAATGTTATTTTTTTTCATAGTACTTCCCACACTTGATTATCATATTGGTAATTATATTGACAGGTGACAGGATTTTATAAATATATGGACCTTAGCATTAATGGATCCTTTGTGAAATCAGAAACTTGCTTCCTAATCTACGGATCCAAAACATTACTTAACTTTATCTAATGCCAAAATTATCAAAAAAATACTGTAATATTTGTAACTATGAACTTAAACCGAGTTTAGGTTTTAACTTGACCTTTGTTATATTATTTCAAATTTATTATATTTAAACATATGCACTTACTCAAATTGTATTGATTTTTAGGTTAGAATAGATATATTTCCAATTATATCATTTTTGTAGGCAAGTAATCGGAGCATGATGCCTTTTGAAGTTATAGTAGGATGTAGTCTGCTTGCACCAAGGTAAAACGGGATATTCAAGCACTCATTGTTGCTGTCAGTGTATCATCTAACGGAAAAGCAAACAAATACTATCCAATTCTGCTCAAAGCAGAATTTGCCTTTAGAAACCCCTTCCTTTTGCGAGGAATTTAACAGGAAGAAAAAACTGGACAATGAAAATTTTGCATACATTCGATACAGTATAGTCTCTCGCGTTTTTAGTTCTTCAGCTTAACGTTATTATCACAAACAATAGGCAACAACATTACCACAAAGTTACATATATTTTTCACTCAAAGCATTCTAAGTCTGATAACTTCCGCCTGTAATAATTTATGAAGAAGGAGTTGTGCAAGAATTTTTGTGATTGGACTCGACAGGTTTTAAGTGAAACGGGAACTTTCCTTATTCCAAGCAAAAATTATTGTGCCAGTTTTTAGTTTTCATTTTCTGTAACCATCAGCAAAATACACATTTTATTTTGCTGCTTATCAAACATTGCATAAACAAAATGCTTATAAATAATATCTTGCAACTCTATAACTAATTGCAAATGTCAAGAAACTTAACGCAAAACTGGTCTGGCAAACGGAATCAATAGTGAAACCAGAGGAAAGCATACGTGGCAGTGTATTATTTAATTTGCAGTTTTTAGTAACTAAAATTTATTGTGACCATAATTTTTTCACAGTTTGATAGAGAACATCCTCAAAGTAAAATACGTAACTATGTCATTCGTAGCTTCCGATTCAATCTGCCGGTAAATTTCGAATTGTGATTCTGACGTAAGTAGGAAAGTAAGCCTATGTAAGTGAAAACGAAGGAAATCCTTGTTAGAAATTAAGCACCTCAAGGGCACTGGACCAAACAACTTTTGCTTCAGGACAGGTAACATGACCTTATGAGTGCTAAATTTTAATTTTTAATGATGTCCACTTACGTACTCTAGCTTTTTTAATATTCTCACATGGGAAGTTTTCGAAGTGCGGCGCATGTTCGGGTATGTCACCTAGTCTTACCTTTAGTTTTTTTTACAATATTTTTGAAGAAAACTGCCTGTAAAAATAATTAACCGACTTTTTAAAACAACAAATTCAAAAATTTGAAGGGTCGCCAATTCAGAACTTCAAAAAAAAATTTCATGGCTAAACTCTATAAGAGTTTCTGAAATTTAAAGCTCAGATTTCATTTCAAATTTCAAATTAAGATTTATACGCACTTTACTAAAATTAATGTTTAAGCACAAGAAAATCTAGTTGAATGCCTTTAAATTGTAAATTGTAACCTCAATTTGTTCAGTTTTTTTGGGCAGCTTCACAATGGTTTTAAAACCTGAAATCTACCTTTTATTTGTCACTTTTTATTCAATTTTTTAATTGCTAAATTTTGACCGCGGATATAATTTGAAACTTGAAAGGCACAGCAGCTGTATGAAGAAAACATGAACTACGGTCGAGACTAGGTGAATCAAGACATATGCAGACATGCGGAGCCCTTCGAAAAGTTACCTTGTGTGAAGCCAAGCAAGCCTTAAGATGCAAAAGTAAAGGTAAAATAGGGTAGCAGGTCAATACCGCAATACTGAGAAACCATAATATGCTTATCGCCGTTCTCGGTATTGGTTTTCTCGGTTTAGGTTTCTCGGTTTTGGTGTAATAGGTTTTGATGTAAAAGGTTTGGTTTTATCGGTATTGACATGGAACACTAAAGAAGTGCTCTTCCTATTTTACGTTAACTGACAAATTAAGTTTAGAAAAGAAAACGCCCTACAGTGCTACATAAGTGGAAGTGTTTTTGTATGGCCAAGGGAAGATGGTCCTTCTTGGAGGGGCTATATGTTTAATGATTTTGATTAAAACAACACGTGTATAATGAATTTGATGCATTTTTTATTTTTGTATAAAACCGTTATTTTTTTACAGAAATTATGACACCTTACTCAACCAGATGTAGCAAAAGTTTCCCGGTGCCAAAATTTGAACTTTATCCTTCAATAAGAAAATATTGATTGCGAGAACTTTTGTAGAGTCTAACCGGGTATTTATGCTTAAACTCCATTTACTGTATTGTTGAACCCGATATTACCAGTATCCACAATTTCCTAGTGATGATTAAGTCAAATTTAAGAAGATGGCAAATGATACTATTATTACTGTTGAAGTGGATAGCTCTTTGTGCAGTGGAAAATGACTACTTTTTCAATAATTCAGTGTTTTTGAATAATTTAAATGTAGGGTAAAGGATGTTTTTGAATTAGGCCGAATTAGATGTTTTTTTAGTACTTAATAAAATGATTTGGCTGTAATTGGAACAAATAAACACTGCTTAATCGAGTGTGAATTAATTGGTTTTAGTTATTTAACAGTAACAGTTGGTAATTTTTAATTAATTGAGAGATAGTTGACTTAGGGCAGAGACAAGGAAGTGAAAAGCGCCTCCTCTGCTTTCTCTTCTTCAAAAATGCTAATTTAAATTAACCGCCTTTTGAGCGTGAGCGTTCAAACTCATAGACCGAGAGATAATCGTGGCTTCCGCGAACAATTATTATCATTCGCCTACTTCAAATCTGACCTTAGACCTAAAGGTAGGTTCAAAAGATTAAGCCTCGGTTGCTGAATAAATAACATACGATTGTGTCGGTTATGCATTTACTCTGCAAGCTCTACTTCTTGAATTCCTTATGAAGAGATAGAAAATGTGCCTAATTAAAATGCAGTAACAGGATGGTATGCCCCGGTTCTCCTTCGCATCTTTTTTTCCTCTGACATGAATTCAATTCCCGGAGGAATTTGGTTGAGAGACTAGAACGGGGAAGTGGAGAGTGCATCTTCTGGCGTTTGCACTGGAAACACATGTTCAAAAGTTTTAAACCTAAACACCAGATCAAATTGCCTCGGATTTTAAAACAGGTTGAAAGAAATTTTTTTTATTGTAATTTTCGTGTTTCAAATCTAGCGTAATACAATATATATTTCTCAAATTTTCACTCTGCTAGTGTTGTGAGTTACATTTATAAACTAATTAAAAAACATCTGTCATGTTTATTATGTTGATTTTATTGTCTATCAGTCAAAAAAGTTAAAATATTGCATTGGGAATTACTACATTACTATATTGCCTAGACAACTACTGTAGAAAGTATACCGTGCGTTCCACCAGAAACTGAACACCTGATTTTGTTGCCATGGGCAATAGCGAATTTTATAAAGCGGGATTTGTTGTAAAATTTATTTTTGCTTAGCGTTGTCAACGATTCCTTTTAGAAAATGCAACTACTTTTGCATCATGATCCCCTCATAGTTGAGCAAAATAAAAAAATTGCTTATTCTGGGGTGTTCAGTTTCTGGTGAAACGCACGGTAGTTACTTTATCAAAACATGAGATGAACCAAACCTCATTCTATTTTATTAAATATAACAAGTATTGACATGAAATTTGAAGCATAACTCAGCAATACTGGGTTATGAAACAAGCCTGTATTGGGACAAATGGAATGCCACAAAAATAAACAAACAAACATCATCATTTCATAACAATTTCCAAATTCAAATTCAAATATCCCAAACTCTAGCTAAAAACTTCATACACTTACATATCCACTGGTGGTGGTAAGAAAATGTTCAATACTATTTTTATGTATTACATAGTGGCAAACCGCTTTGAAACAAATTTCTAAATTCAAAAATAACTTAAATAGGTTCATATTCGTCTACGAGCTTATGCAACTAACCTTGTTAATAATACTTAATATATATAATATATATATATATATATTAAGTATTATAAGTATATATCGTATATATTATAGTATATTATAGTATAATATTACAATCAGCCTTTAGTATTAGTAAAAGATGCATTAGCTTTAAATTTTGGTTCCATGGTGGGACGTTTTATTTTTTTTTTTTAGAAAAGGTTCGATTTCCGTTTCTGGAACTTTTGCCTCTTTTCTCTTACCAACCTTTGCAGGAAAGAGGATTTCCAGGTTTTGTTAACCTGAATAAAACTTTTTTTTGGTTGGATCGTTGGTCCATTTTTGTAGTCGGCACGACAACTTTCTCCAAGTTTGAACCATGGAAAGTTTGAGACCAAAGTTGAAGTAAAGAAAGTTGAAGCAGCAGATAAGTTGGGCGTCTCAGCCGATTCATCCCATCCACTTGAAATTACTATCAACAAATTTTCTAGGCGAAACTAGGAATAAGGTTGTAGTACAGAAGTAGAACGCATTTTTGTAAGTGTATTTTGATGTTTTTTTCAACGTTGAGAGCTTTCTATTAAAACGTTTTGTTGTTAATTTCAGTGCCATTAAAATCTTTCATTTGTGCTTTAACCTGTAATGAAGTAGCGAAATAGTCATATGTGGTGTTTGAAATAGATTAATGACTTCTTACAAACATTTGAACTGAAATAATATAAATTAAATTTCTTCAACTTCTACTTTCTTGTATCATAGCGTTTGCTTTCTGTATTGCAAATAAATTCTGTAAATGTACAAATCTGCCATATGCTGTATTGATTTCTAAGGCTCGGTGACTCAGCTCAACATGACTTTCACTGTTACAAAGGATTTTTGGCCTGAGTTCTCTTATCCGGCTCAGCACACGCATTCAGTTTCGAAAATGGCAGAATTTGCCAAAAAATATTATTTCAGCCAAGAATGACTTCTGTTTGAGTCAGTGCATCATCTGTCAGAGAATCAAACTTAATCCTTTCAAATCCATTTCAAAACCAAATCGAATGGATCTGGCGGTCAGCCTTGGATGATATATGAACAATAGGAAGCGGATGCGGCAATTACCAAAAAAATGGGTTGACTTGTGCTGAATACAATACAATTCAGACGTATTATTACGCTAACATTATTGAAAACTGGGTCATTCTCAACTTTGGTTTTGCATTGTTTTTAATAAATGAGCATCGCGTAGTCGGATTTTGTGTAGTTTTTGCAAATGTTGTAAAATATATTGGGGAAAAATAAAAATACTTGATTGCTGATTTATGATTATAAATGCTCATTTGAAGAAATTTTTAATTTTTCAATCCATTGAATATGCAATTTTTATAGTGAGCTACTCTAAATATTTCAATCAATTGCCTACTTTATTTAATATATTACGAGAGAAATTGCAGTATATGGTCATTACAAAATACAGATATTGTTTAAACTAGCTTAAGTCAACAGTCGAGCTAATATATTAGTTTGAACAATGCGACAAATAAATCTATAACATGTATGCTGTATATTTCTAAAACAAATACGATTAAGCATAATCAGAAGGCTCTCTCCGCACGTATTAAGACTTCGTGAGCCAAATGTAAGGAAAAATAGAATAAATCGGAATATCTGGAATGTAAATTGAACATAAAAATTATGAATTATAAATCACTAAATATAATTATTTTATTTATTTAAAATATAGCTTAATTTAGATTTTATCTGAACTATAGCTTACACAAATAAAAAAATACATGCAAAAATATACTTTTAACAAGTTATAAAAATTTGTCGCAATTTTCCGGTGTTTAATTTAATCGTAGTAGCGTTTTAACTGTAAAATGAACGTTTTTTTTTTTTTGTAAATTTACAAATTGTGATTTCCTTGAAATCCAATAAAGATGACTGTTGTGGAAAGCCTCCATTTGAAAAAACCACCAAATCGCCCCGCTGAGATCCATTATTGAAAAGACAAATGTGGAAACATCCGCCGAAAGGGCGGAATGATAGAAATTGATTATACAAGCAAGACAAATTACAGTAGGGTTCTCAACGTAATGATTTCCAGGAGATTTATTACTCAGACAAACAAAAGGGGATGATCTGGCGTAACTTCGATTTATTGTGCTGTCATCAAAATTTATTCTACATTACGTATCAATAATTTCCTATTAAATACTGTATTCTGCCGTTAAATTTAATAACATTTAGCACTGTTTATAATCTGCTGTTAGCTTTTAGTTGGCGTGTGTAAGATTGTGTGTAAATATTGGAGTTTTATGTAAACCAAGTCGCAGGTGTGTTATCCATTTATAGCAATTTGTTTAACTGTGTTTAGCAAAAAAATTATAACTGGATAACTGCAGTTAGTAGATTTTTTGCTAATTTTTGAAGAACTTTAATTGCAAATGTTGCATAATTTCAGCTGAATTCTTGGATATAGTAATAGTAAAATGTGAAAATAAATTGAAATGTAAAAGAAATGAAATAATTTTGTATGGTAATGTTGATTAGCTGTACTTCAAATTATGCTTAATTTTACACATTATTTGCTGTGTGTTGCATTGTCACACTTTACTGCTTCCATTGATATTTCGCAAAAAGTGACAGCGGACAACTACTAACGAACCGTTCAGTATAGTTTTTATTGTTATAATAACAAAATTGTAATCCCTTCTGGGAACCGGATTCTGAACTGAGATGAAACAAATTATAATGCAAATTTTATGCACAAAGTTTGAGACATATTGGACGAAAATTAGAACAAGTAACTTGAAACAAAGTTTGGTGCAAAGTTTTAGGTATTTCGCATCTCTTGAAATGAATTAATTGTGAAAGGACTTGGAAAGTATGCGAAGAATGACAAGGTAAAACAAAGAGTATTTCAGGTTTAATTAATAACAAACAAAACTATACAGCAAACAATTACTCAAATTTTCAAAATTAACACTTAAGTTCGGATTTATTTCATCCAATTCATCAAAATTTCCTGGTGCATGATTATCCTTAAGCATAATATATTATCTCATATTCTTTTCTAACAAGCAAATTTTTCACCTTCAAAGTTTTTAGTATAATAATTACTTTATTTAAATTTGATTGATCCATTTACGATTTTCTAGTATATGCATTAAATACCAAACAAAAATCAAAATATTTCAAAACTTTCTAAATGCAAAAAATGATTCTAGTCTTGACAAATTTAGTGTGTTAAAAATTCTCCAACTAGATTATTCCAAGTTCTGGAAAATTTGGTTACAAGCGTATTTGTAATTTAGTCTTACCGAAACGTGAGAAATTTTAGATAAGACAAAAGTCGGAAGACTTGGGAGTAATTCCCTTTTAGGTTAGTGGCTTCTAGTGTTTTATTTGTGCCAAATAAATTTAAAATTAATATAATCTACTCTCCACGCCTCACTGGCTCCATTGTTCCGCTTACTCTCCTTTGTAATTCAACGCTTATTTCATCTTAATATCAACTTTACCAAATTTTCGCTTACAATATGAAAGCAGCAGTGAAAGAGGAGCCTTGAAAATGAAGAAGAGAGGCGCTTGTTCTAACCTCATTCACACTAACTTCCTTTGTATCAATTAATCTTGAAAGGGAAGCCCTACAGAAATATAACACAGTACAATTTAGACATTACTTATTGCATAATACGTCAAAGATCTAGTAGCAGGCTCTAATTACACATTTGCATACTCACATTATTGCAATTTAAAAAAAGTGTGCATGCGGGTTTGGAATTCAAATGACTGTATAGTCATTTGATAAAGGCGTTTTCATTTGAAATTTAGCATACGGTCACATTTGTTGTGCATTAAGGTCAATAACGTTATTCGACATTTAGTATTTGATTATAAAAAGATTTTACTGACGTTGTTTGTTTTCCAACATAAGTTCCAAGATAAATTGGTATTATATACTAAATGTTAATAGTTCTGAAGAAAAATTCTTATTGCTAATCGTGAAACCTAAAATTTGCAAGCAATTTTTATGTCCCAACAGCAATAATGAAGTGCTTCTAAACTATTTTTTCACTAACGTTTATTGGTTTAAGAATAGAACAAGTGTTTTTGGCAATGCTATTTTCTATTATTTGGTTATTTACACGATATGATAGCCGAAGATTATAGCGTCTTCTGTAAATACAACGGTCATGCGTTTAAATTTTTCTCTTTGATGGGTCAATGTGCACGACAATGTGTAAAAAAAAAGTCAAATGCGCATCGTGCTACCTTGATTAAATCTACTAACATTGTAACCCATGCGACGAAAATCCATATAATTTAATTCGTAAAAAGTTGATTTTTATGGTTTAGTTATGTAGTTTCAAACTTAAAAATTAAAAAAAACCTCTATCTTACAACGTATGCCTCTAACAGGTTGTAATTCATGAGCTTACGCAAATGATGAAACTTTTTGATTGAAAATTAAATAGGGTACCATATTATTAGTGCCTTCTGTGGGTCTTTTACTACTTTATAAATTTTGTTTTACCTTACTCTGCTTGGATATAACTTCACGAATGTCTATATCATCGTTTTCAGTTGCAGAATTAAGTCCCTTAGGCCCTTTTACCAACTCTGGGAATGTTAAAGTCTGACTGCTGAATAGTGAATTGTAGCTTTGGCTTTCTTTTCAAGTAGTCATTTATTCAAGATACAAGAAGAGAATCCGTTTGTAAGAAAATAATATCCCTCCGGGGCAATTGGGCAACTTTTGAATAACATTCTTCCGAGTTTCTGGTAAACCGAGACAACAAAATACAATGAAACTCTGCAAAACTTTTGTGTGTGTGTGTCCGTTTTCGATCTTTGATCTAACCCCAAAAGACAACATTCAATTTTTTCACTGAGAGTATTCTGGAGAGAACAAATTCTCTGAATAGCTCAAGTGGAAGTTCATCAATTCTCCTGTAATTGCTTTCCAAGTGTTTTTGCAAAGTCGAGCACACTTCTTCAGAAGTGCTGAAATATAATCCAAAAGTTTCTAAGATCTGTTTCTGACAGAGAGCCAGAAGGTGCTTTCTCCACTTTCACTATCCCTTAATTTACCTCTAAATTCTGAACCCTTGAGAATTAGAACCAAGGCAAACGAGTTATAAGCGCCTGGGTACTCTTGTTTAGACCTAAACTTTATTTTAATTAAGCCATCTACCTATTGTCTACTCATCCAATTCATTTTAGTTCATGAGTATTGTTAGAGCTTCACCCAGTATTTCATAGTTATCCAAAGCTCAAATTGCAGACTTGCAAAAATTATTTAATTATGTAATATACTACATTTGTAAAATAATTAATTAATTGTGATTGGCAAACTTGCAAGAAGGACAATTTCTTTATTGATTTCTCATCAGAAGCCTGGAAACTTATAAACGCAACTTACAAGGGGTCCCCGCGTCGTGATCGTGTCCTATTGGCTCGAAATCAAAAATATGGATTCGAATAGTTTTAAAACTAACCCCTTATTTCGCTTTTTACGCCATGACCATAAACTTTTTTCAAAATTTCGAAAATTTGATTTAGCCCCCAAAAATCCTTAAGAGAAATAGCGTGTAAATTTTGAGTTTTTACGTGCTC
>JAQFYP010000992.1:0-17939 GCA_034694865.1 Bilobella braunerae | reverse complement strand
CAAACTTATAGTAACAGCATAACGATTCAAGCTAGCTTGATAGCTGATTCAAGTATTAAATGTGATTATCTTAAAGCACTATAGGTTAGGTTAGGTTAAGTTATGTTAGGTTAGCGTGCGCGCTATTGTCTAGGGCGCTTGATAGTCGCGAATTTAGGGTATGTATGTTTGTAAGAGGGAGCTCACTAGCTATGAATTAGGATAGTGAGGCTCACAATTGTGAGCCTCTCCTTTGTGTTCTTAAATTTATTCGGCTCTACTGCACCTCTATCTAGAATTTAACAAAAGGCGATTATTTTCTGCTGGAAACTTCAAGGCCTAGTTAACGAGGAGTTACAAAAAATACTTCCGTTTTAATCCAGAATCGTTCAATGTTGTAGGATTGTTTTACTTTAAAACTCTAACTATAAACCGAATTACTTGAAACCGTTTGATTTTAGTGTAAAAGCATTTGCCATTTGAGAAATGAATCTCTAACTTTTGGTGATGGTCTTGGCGTCTGTTTTTTTCTGTTGCGCTTCAGATAACGTTATAATCACAGCAAGAACGACTGATGAGGAATCGGAAAATGAGTGCCTAGAACATGATAAAAAGGAAAATGCTGTTATCTATATGTGCTTATCCCTCCAATTTTTCAATCAATTGCAAAGTTGCACAATGACAGTCGATGGAAAATCGACGACCATCAGCAAAACATTTCAGCAAAAAAAATTATTATTTGGTAGGAACTAAGGACGGACTTTTTCGTTTGAAGCCTGCGCAAACAGGTAAGAACAACAAATGGAGGTACAGTAATTACAATATTATCAACGTTGCCACTTGCTTAACGAGAACTGCTGATCAGAACAAAGTTGTCATCACAAAGTTTGCTTCTTCAGAGTAGCAACAATGGGATGCAGCTGACCCGCATGCATAACTTTGACGATTGTGCTGATTTCAGTTTCATCATTCGCTTAGAAATTTTGTTCGAAGTAATAAATATTGTATTTATTTGATTTTATTCTGAATAAAAAACTTGTTTATTGCCACCGTCGTTTGTTGCAATTTGATTTGTCGAGCACAGCGCAAATTTGTGAAAAAAAAACAACATAAAATGAAGGTTTACAAGTAGGCTAATTGTTTCCACATAAGCGCACAAGGAACTGGAGGTGCGCTTTGAGCAGAGGGACCTGACATGGAAAATTGCATGGGTATTTTTTTTTACTTTCTTGTGCTGACAATTTCATTACTAACGAAGAAACTAAACTGGAGCATGGTCACCTACCAAAAGACAATTTGTTCAAAATTGAGATTTTCTTGCCCGTCACTTGCTGATTTTTATAATTATCAATGTCAAAAGAAATGTCCGTTTTGTTTAGCTGCGATACTTACAAACTTTAACACTGCAAACATTTAAGTGTTTACAAGGCATGTGATGTTTATTACTACTGCTCAGCAGCCGTACAAGTTCGTCTCACTGGTACCTGCAGAATTCTAAGATATCCAATATGATAAAATTAAATTTCTAGATTTTGACGAATTTTTAGTTTTTCAACGTTTCCGGGATTCGAACTCGGCACCTACCCAAGCAACCTACCCTTGGTAAATTGTACACAAAAAAGGACAAAGTCTTCCCTGCTTTTCAAGGCAAACTTTGAATGCTAACTGAAAAAAAGTACTGAGAACGCTTGAACAATATTCCTATATATTGCATCCCCAATTTCCCAACAGAAAACGCTCTGATTTAAATGTTCCTAGCCCATAACATAATTTTTTAAGGCCAAAAAAAGCCTTAAAGCAGGGCAAATTTTTACAAATGCTGATGCAAATGTAACCAATCAAATTACGATTCCAATCTCTTAGCACTCGCAATAAAACGTTGAAGAAATTCAAAAGTGAACCTTACTTGACTCCGAAGCACCTCGCAGCCGATGCCCAAATTAAACGCTGGATGAGACGCCACACCAAAATGTCAGAAAGGAGTCAGAATTTCTTTAACACTTATCAATTCCTGTTTTACCAGCACTATGATGCGAATAGAATTGTTGAAAGTAACATAACCGGTAGTGTAGCAAAACAACCCGCGTTGACAACCTGCGATCCGTTGGATGTTACTTGACAGATATGTAATCATTTCATATGAATCAACTCCATCGCCCAAATTTCTGAATGTTTTTTGTTAAACAATTTTTAAGTCTTAAAGTAACAGGAATAATCTTCACTTATTAAAATCCGCGCAACTAACGTAGACGAACTGTATCTCTAAATCACTGATAAATTCTAATAAAATCAGCTTATTTATATATTTTAGAGGTAGTACATGTCCCGTTGTACGTTGTACAATTTTGAGTGGGCACCGTTCTACCTTAAATAAATATTCAACCGGAGCGTTCCTTTAAGTGTTGGAAGGATATATGCTGATTCTAAATTTCTAATCAATCAATCAATGGACTGATCGATTAAATACTAATACGCTCGTAATAACGTTTCCTCCGAACTTATTACAAATTAGCTGCATTTTAGTTGGAATTCTTACAGTATTCCAAGCGTATTTAAAAGAGGGATCTTTACAATTTATCAAAAAAATGCATCAACGCCTGGAGGTAAAACTTCAGTTGTATTCGAAATAGTGTCTAATATCTTAAATATTGCAAATCATATCTCTATATCAACAAATTTCGTTACATTTGTAACTAGTTCGCACTTAGCGTACGCTAATTGTGTTCTTCCTCTCTAAATGTACTCTTCATTTGAAAATTGAAATCCAAATTCAGTGGCAAAATTTTTCGTTAAGTAGGAATTTACAAATTGAGGAGGGAGGATCTTCAAAGAGAGCCTTTATCTCCTTTGTCAAACAGAAAACCTAAGCAAACTTACCTGCATTCCTTTCAACGCTAGACATGGGGATTACTCTTAATTTGAATCTTTAAATAAAATAAAAATATTGAAATAAAATTTTCTTGTCCTGTTACGGTTTTGGCTACCTTATCCAATTCATCCGACTCCAATTCGTTTCGGCAAAAATATATCCGTATCCGTATATCCCTGGCAAATCTTTATCCATCCGCTAGTTTCCAATCCGTTTCAAATCAAAATTTATCTTATCCAAATAAAGAATCCGTCGGATTTATCCGATACCTATTTCAAATCAAGCTTTTTAATTTTCAGAAGTGAAAACGTAGGCTTCAAAATTTTACAATTCAACCTAACCGCATCAAATCAACCGAAAATAAGCTGAATCGAAACAACAGTGTTTAGTATAAAAAACCGAGTTTTAGTGAAACAATTGATTTCACACATAATATGCAATTAATTGTATTGATAAACGTGCACATGATATAATTATTTAAAATATTAATATTAAATGTTCATTGTATTTCTACATTCATTGCAATAATTTTAAATAAATATCGTTTATAACAACATCGGATATTGTGAAGAGATATTGCATGCTGTATAATTATTGACCGTAAGTGAGCCAGGTCAGCGTGCTTGAAATTTCATGCACCAGTTTTGTCCAGCTGTTTTATGCGTTTTCTATGGTCCGTGGCTTCAAATATCCATCCACCCCTTAACTATAAATTTCATTCTTTCAAAATATCCACTCCATCCATCCGTTTCAAATTCCGTATTCATCCTTATCCAATCCGCACTGATCGGATAGGTTATATCCAAAAGTTTCGGGTGAGAGTCCCACCTCTAGTTGTTACCAAAGATACTCATTTTGAGTTGTCAATGGTAAAAGAAAGATAGAAAATATACTATACATAAAAAGTTCATATGTTTAGATACCGAACGGTCCGTAATTCCAAACTTGCGAATTTTTGGGTATGTCTCATCAGTAACTTCCGAATTCAGATACTAATTAAATTGTAGTTTGAGAATTCAACTGTTGTTAAAATTTCTACGGGTTTTATGTGGAATTTTGCAGTTGGCGCAGTAGCTTTGAGGCAAATACTCGTTATGCTTGTTAGGAGTGTGTTAGCTCAAGCATACGATAACAAAACCATTGTCTTCGCTCTTGTACACTATTTTCAGTGATTTAAACTAAGATGGCCCTAGTTGTCCGGAGGTCTCTCTCAATTTCCTACATAAACATACTTCTGCAATCTTGTACACCGAAGAAAGAACATATCAAAAGACATCTAATTTCCAAAGGTAGCAGAAGATCAAATAGAATAGAGTAATTTGAGTAATTTCTCGACTGCCAGCGTAACTGAAAAACTTAACTGAATAATCAATACGCATAATTTTTTATTTAGTTACCGTCTTTCTAGGCGTAAAGCCTGTAAGGCGGGCTATAAACTGCACCGGTTGTCATATACAATAGAAGTTTACAATAGCCTACTGTAAGCCTTACTCTAATACTATTTCTAATATAACCTGATTCCAGCTCTAGTTACTCTAAACGAATGTGTATACTTTGAATTATTTTAACTAATTAATAAAACTTATATGCTTAACTTTGACTTTCCACCGGAGTTGAGTCTTGCGCCGCCATTCCAAATGACACAAAGAAGGACCAAATGCAGATGAGGCCTAGGATGCCTAGAGCAGTAGCCGCGATGCCAAAAACGATGGACAGCAGACGGTTGGGGGGGATAGCCTTTCAAGGGCTTCCAGCTCATTCTGGTGCTGCTTCCTGATAAACTCAATGGCAGCTACAAGGTTGGGTGCTGTTGCAACGGGGGCTTGAGGTCGGTTAGGTTTAGGGTAGGATTAGGTTTAGGTTTAAGTTAGGTTTAGGTTGTCTTGAGGAGTTCATCTAATCCCACTAACGTGGAACCCACTCCCGCTCCTGTGGCAACCGCATTGGTAAGTCTATGTTTTTCAATGGCCAGAACAACTTGCTTGGTAACCCGCATAACTGGCAGTTTGCATAATTTGGTAATTCGATAGCTTGTGGGCCAGGGGGTTTCGCTAAAAACAATCCTTAGTCCCTCCTAAAGAAGGGTCTTTGTCAGTACAAAACATATTAGTCAAGTTGAGCACGTCAAACGTCAGCACTAACGCTATCGCTAACTTATAGATTTAGTGCTTGCGCTTACGTTGGCGGGAGGAATTGCGTACGACATGTTGAACATACCAAATCTCTCCCTAACCTTAACTTTACGCAAATTTAAAATTTAATCAAAGCCCCCGGCTGAGAGGCAAATTAAGTACTAACAATTGTCAACTAATCACATTTTAATTAACGATTGATTTTTTCAAATTAACTAAACTTTAATTCTGAATTTATTTATTATATAATTTAAGTATTCTATATATTTAACCTTAAATTAATGGTTAACTTATGAATTGATTTAGAAGACTTAATTAACAACTAATTAGCTTTCGGTTTACAACTGTATTTTAAAATTCAGTTCATTACTTGAAAAGGTTGTGCTTCAACGGGACAATATCAATTAGGACCTATGTTACTTATACATGATTCATGAAGTTTTTAAAGGGACGTCCGAAGTATTTGAGGAATTGGAAATTCAGACCTCGGTTGGTTATTTTTGTTCAGTTCTAAAAGGAAGAAACGTTTGATTGTCTAAATGCTTCGAATGATTTTAAATCATGTGGTGAATTTGCTTAATTCGCAAGTTGGTGTTTAGAAGTTAGGTAGGGCGTTAGCAGCGACACATGTCCTTTTTAACAGTGAACACGGCTTGTCACACTGGAAATTGAATACAAATTGTGTTTTAAACTAATTAACTATTAACTAGATCAACTAATTGATCACTTACCTGATGCTGTGGGCCACTGGACTTCCTTCACAAATCATTTCCTTCGCAGCTGATGACTTAAATTAGTCATATTTAACCAATAGAAAAATTATTTAATTAAATTATAATTAAAACTATGATCAAAACAATAAAAAATTGTTTTTAAAGTTGACATTTGTCAATTGTACTTCAATTTCCTTGTTGACGCCTAATTTTTGCTGGGGAGAAGTGAGATTTGATGTCTTACGTTAAACGTACGACTCTGACGCTCTTTAGATGAATCTTTTTAAAAAAAAAATTTCTGGATTATTGCATAACTTTTCGAATCATGACATTTGGAGTCGATTGAGAATATTTTTCAAAAAAAAAATTGGAAAATGTTTCTGTTTTTTGAAAAATCTTTTTATGCCATGTAGGGTTTGGTTTGGTTTTGGGTTAGGGTTAGGTTTTAAACCTAACCTGAAACCCAACCTTTTAATTTATTCTTAATTTAAATTAATTAATTTTTAATTTTTAACTTAACATAGTAATTTAAAAGGTCACCGCAAAAGAAAATGCCAGAAGAAAAATTTGATGAGCTGAATAAATTTGGAAAAATTTTACTATAGCGGCATGTCGCTTCGAGACATGCCGTTATTTTTGCCAGACTAATTCGTGTATGCTGAACACGAACCTGCAAGAATTTTTCGTCGGAAATGAAAAACCAAAATGTTATGAATTTTTGAAGTTTTGAATTTTTACGATTGTTTGTGGCTAATTTTTCAAGTTTTTAGGTTTTTAGATTTAGTTTTTGAGATTTAGTTTTTTTAAGGTTATTAGGTTTAGGGTTTTAGGTAAACCTAACCTAAACCTAACCTAAACCTAAAAAACTAAATCTAAAAACCTACAAATCTAAACCTAAAAACCGAAACCTACAAACCTCTAAAAACCTAAAAATCTAAACCTAAAAATCCAAGCCTAAAAACATAAAAATCTAAACATAAAAATTTAAGCCTAAACACCTAAACCTAGACCCCTGAACCTAAAAACTTAAGCCTAAAAACCTAAACCCCTGAACCTAAAACCCTAAGCCTAAAAACCTAAACCCCTGAACCTAAAAACCTAAACCCTTGAACTTAAAAACTTAAAAACCTAAACCTAAAAAACTAAATCTAAAAACCTAAAAACTTGAAAAATAAGCCACAAACAAACGTGAAAATTCAAAACTTCAAAAATTTATAACTTTTTTGTTTTTCTTTTCTGACGAAAAAGGCTATACCTCGGTATAGTGAAATGACTCCGATACTTACGACAATTATTTCGTAGACTAATTTAACCATGCTGATTCCAAATCTGAACGAATTTTGAACCGGAAATGAAAAACAAAAAGTTACGAGTTTTTAAAATTTTCAATTTTCAATGCTAACTGCATGGGAGAAAAATAAATTTTTATTGGACTTTTTTTTCATTTAGGTTTAGATTTAGGTTTAGCCTTAGGTTTAGGCTTAAGTTTAGGTTTAAAAAAATAAAAATAAAACTTAACTTAAGGTAATTTTTTTTCCCAATTTTGCATGAAACAAAAAGTTATGATGACCCACGTGAAGGAAGGTAAAAGGTTTGCATCTTTTCTCAAGGGCCCGGATCCTCGGGTTCCTCAGGATCCTTATGGTTAGTTTTAATGGTTTAGTTTTAGGTTCGGTTTAAAACCTAAACCTAAATCTAACACTACTACACGGCATAAAGGTTTTAATACTTCCCACAAAAAAGACAGGTCATTTTAGAGGTCACGAAGGTCAAAAGTACTTGGAAGTTTTTACGAAAACTTTGCCCTATAACCTTATGGAGGTTCCTGAGGATCCTGAGGAACCGGGTTCCTCGCAAAAAGTGTACCAAAGGATTAAAACTCGACCAAATTATGTCACTATAGATACAGGCATTTTTACAAGTAGCCATCAACTAAAAACCTATTTTAGACTCTGTTTCTTCAGAAAATTTTTGGAGTTCCGTGTGAAACTAATATCAAAATATAAAAAATGATGGTGCCCGAATAGGCCCCTAAGCTTTTAAAATAAGTCATTTCGACCAAGCTATAGAAGCTTGCATATTAATATAAAAAAATTGAAATATGTTACTTATGGCGCAGATTAGCCTGGGTGCACTTGCAATGGGGTAAAATTTTACTATATTGTAGTAATTCAGAAATTTATGAAATTTTTTTCCTAGATGCATTTCCTCGTTCTAAACATGATTCTGTAAAAATTTTAGCCCCCTTTAAACAATAATTTTTTTAGAAATATAGAAATTAAAGTTTTAATTTACTTTTTTTTTTGGTGTTTTTAGGTTTAGGTTTAGGTTAGGTTTAGGTTGAGGTTTTTAGGTTTATATGTTTAAAATTAAGCAAAAAAGTTAGGTTTTAGACTAAATTAAATTTGTTTTTTTTTTCAAATTTCAAAAAAAATTGAGAGCGGGCTAATTTTATTTCAGAATCATGTTTAGAATGATGCATTGCATTTGGGAAGAAAAAATTCATAATTTTCTGAATTACTACGGTATAGTAAATTTTTTCCTGCAATGGTTCATTGTGAGTGTTAATTTGAACCTTATAATCTGTTTGTGCATTGACTCAGGAAAAGTTGAAAAGTCCATTAAAAGGGACATCAAAATTTTTCCATATTTTGAGACAAATTTACACAGAACTTAACTCGCCAAGTCCTTATGAAACAGAGTCCAAGATCGGGTTTTCGTTGATGGCACCTTGTAAAAGTACATAGCTATAAAAAGCCACCATAATATTCGTCTTTTGATCATTTTAACACCAAATTAGCCCATATCAGGTAACGCGTTTTGGAGTTAATCGTTTCCAAATACAGCGATATTTTTTTACTTTAGGCGCCTCTACTATGAAGAGGGGGGTCACAGGGTCACATGGGAGTAAAATTTTACTAAAGGTACTTGAGGGCAAGTACGGCCTAGAGTTTCATAATTTTTCGAAATCGTGATGACGTCTGTCATTGACCGGTTTTGAAAATAGTTACTTTTATCCTGATGCAAAGTTGCGCTGACAATCCATTGTCATGTCAACAAAGTGGTTGCGGGTGGACAGAGGCAAAGATAAGACAAATGTTTAGAAAACAATTGAGAGAAAAAATCAGAGAAAAAACCATGCAATGCTCCGAGACCTCGCGCATTACAAAGTGAAATTATAGTATGGTACTTAAACGGTGTTTGTTTAATGTTTTGTTTATTTGTTTTGTCACAAACAAGGTTTCACAACCTTAGACAAATGCAGGTTCTTGCTTTGGCGGCCTTATCATACTTTTTTGCATTACTTGCTACAACTAACTTTACATCATCCGATTCTATACTACAGCTGACTTTATCATCAAAACCATCCTTCCTACACGTGACCTGGCTACCCTGAAATTTATTATCCTCTACCAAACCAAACGGATCATCAGTTTTGTTTTGAATTTCTGAATTTGGAATTTCAGAACCTTGTCCTATTTCGATTTCTTCATTTCCATTTGTGTTTTTGGTTCTAGTAATCTCCTTTTCTTTTTCGTCCTCCTCTTTCAAATTTTTACCGTCTTCCAATTTTTTTTCTATTTCTGTGTTCTGAGTTTCTGAACGGTTGCTTGGAATTGTCCGTTCACTGTTTGCCAGAACTCCACCTCCTACAGCAGCAATTTCAGTGTTGTCGGTATTGATGATTTCTAAACCGGGATTATTTTCTCCAGCCATCGCTACCTCACATGATGCAGTTTTGCTAGAACTTTGAGCTAAACCTTCAAGAGCTCTACCTTGTGTTGCTTGATTTTGTAGCCTGGTTTGCTCTGCTTTCTTTTTGGCAGCAAGCCAAAGCACAACAGATTTCCACCCACGCAAAAAGTCGATTTCGTTCATAATTAACGCTCCCTGAGGAACAAATCGACTGTGTTTTATCATCGCCACCAAAATTGCACCCGTGCGAGAAATTTTGCCATCTGGATCAATCAAATTAAAAAAAAATTAAAAAAAATTCACTCAAGTTTAAAGTTTTGCCCGAGTAGAATTTTTTTACAAAATTTGCTACCTAAACCATTTTGCTTCAAAATATTTAAAACGCTAAAAAGCATTATACTATGACAAAAATGACCGAATTAGGAAATTGTGTGTATATTTCCTGTTACGAAATTAAACACGTTCAAATTAGTAATTAAAGTGTGACCAATTTTAGTCTTCCTTGAAATAATAGAAATAGCATATCGTATCTAAGTCAATTGATACGATTATTAATTATTGGATTATTTTGCTTCTAGAACGGCACTTTGCCAATAAACAAATTTCCTGAAAATAAATTTTCGTACCCTCAAGTTTGAAGGTTTCTGCCAGTGTCTCCGGAAATTGATCCTTCATTTCCGCCACTTTTTTAACCGCTATATTTTCATACTTGACGTTCTCCCCGTCCGCAATCGGATACTTATTAGAAGAGTTCAATTTTGGAAACCATGGTAACCCGTACTTAATGAAATATATACAGTATGCGACAGGCTCGATATCATCCTTGCATTTTGAGTCTTGCCCATACTTTTTGTATCGTTCATTTATTGTTGAGATGAAGGTACTTGCGCTCAGTTCTATCAAATGGTGAGTTTGTGTGCTACAGAAGTGAGTATTTGCGCAGAAGCCGGTTTGCGGAATTTGCCAGGGCTCAACTTGAGCTTTCCCAAAACCAGTTAGGTAAACTTTAGTATTTCTTTGACGAAGTGTGTCATATGAGTCCCTTAAGGCGAATCTGAAATTTTCAGGAGTGATGTTTCCATGTCTAATATCAAAAGTGTGTAGATAGGCAACGGATTTCATCTATAAATAATACAGAATACTTCAGTAATACACAGTATATAGTGACTAGTTATAATCGTAATTCACAAGACATTTATAAGTTTTATGTATTGTTCACCGTCTAGAGTAGAGCAGCCACAATCAAATTTAACCTTAACCTGACCTAACCCAGTTTCTTTTAATTCAAAAATGCTTATTAAAGTAATTACTATCTTTATGTTCTGAATCAATGTGCCTTAAACCTGAGGTAAAGCACATTTCTTGTTAGGATTTATTTTTAAAAGTTAGTGCACAATTCACGTAAAGCGAGATTTTTTTATGATTTTGCTAGTATTTTTCTAATTCTTTATTTTTTTACCATTCCATGGGCAATTCTCGTCCATTCCAATGTATCTAGTCTTCGACCTGTAGCATATGCCATCAAGTTTTCTCCAAGCGATTCCGTTACCAAAGCCAACTTTCCGTTTATTTCTTGATTCCCTGATACCACTCGCCCTTTAAAAAAGGCGCGGCAAATTCCAGCTAGATTTTACAAGAATAGTTTCCTTAACCATCAACAAATTTCTAGTTTTTGTAAAAAATAATTACAAAATTTTTACCGTAGTCACTCTGAAAATTAAAAAACTTTTTCCTAGTTGTATTTCTAAACATGATTTTGAAAAAATGTGGCTCAATTTTAAAAAGAAACTGTTTAGAATTTTTTCACTTTATTAAAAAAAATATTTTAGAGCACTTTTTTTTTTAATTTTAACTTAAATTTATAAATTACCTAACCTGTTCTAGATCTCAAAAACCCTTACCTAAAACCACATTCTAAATTTTAACAATAAAAAAACCAAAACAAAATCAAAATCTGAAAGTAAATTAAAATTAAATTCAACTTAAAATTTGAAGAATTCAGAATCATATTTAAAATGAAGAAATGCATCAAGGAAAAAAATTACTGAATTTTCTGAATTACTACGTAAAGTGAATTTTACCAAATTTCTAAAAAAAAAAAAACCTTCACCTTCTGTTGCCTTGGTCTCAGGTGAATCTCCCAGGCTGCTTATTGCTCCTAACGTGTGATAAATTTCCCATTCATTTTCTAATACGTGTTCCTTGTCTTCAGAAGCCTAAACTCAAACAACTCAGACAATTGAATATTGAATCACGAAACATTGTGCTTAATTACCTACAATTGAAATTTGAACAGGAAGATTTGCACTTCCTCCTGGAACTTTACCGTATGCTGAAATATAAAATATCATTCAAACAACTTTGTTCAATCACAATTTAAAAAACAACAACATTAAAATACAAATCTAAATACAATAAATCAACATCGTTTACTACTTTACAACATACCTTTCCAAACACTCACTGATTCTTCTGTGCCTATGGTCTCCTCTCCGAATAATTTCAATTCTACCGCAGTACCGGATTTTCTGACAATTATTATAGAGTAAGTCTCGTATTGTAGTAAAAGGAAAATAGTTAATTCGAGCACCAAACAAAAGGAAAACATAATGTTGTGCTGAGAATGCTTTGGAAGCTAACTCTCTTTTTTTGAAGTAAAAACTTTAAAAAACTTTAATATTATACAAAAGTTGCTTTTGTACGTTTGGAAAATAGATTTACTATGGTAATAAGTCAAAGTAAAGTTGGAGTTATTATAGCAATGGATAAGTGTTAATGCTCGGCGAAACTTTTATACTGGATATTTTCGAGGCGCTCGACAGTATAACGGGCTCGTTTAAGAGTTTCTTGAAAAAAAATTCATTCATTCATACTATAAAACTTCATTAGTAATTAATACTGATTAACGGTACTATATAAATATATATAACTATATATATAAATATAATTTACTGTCTTCACATTTTTAACTTCAAAATCGGTCAATCTCAAATGCACAATATACAATGGGTTGATTGAGATCTAAGCCATGGTATGAATTAACACTTTGGTTTCCGAAAAAGCTTGAGATGTAGATATTTTTAATTGAAGTTTTCAAAGTATAAACTGTTTTTGCACATGTCTTGTAAGTGTGTTCAACCCAACATATACTCGGTTGAAACAAATCTTTAGCATTTAGGAGCTTGGCTTTTTTACATTGTTAAACTATTTCAACAGGCTACGACTACTGAAGATTTTTGAAGATGAGTTGTGCTAATAAGTTTAGATATTATAGGCGCCAGCAAGAGGCTTTAGTATACTATTGTAAGTGCTATTGTATGGATTCTACGTAAGAATAAAAATTCATAGAAGATCCTGATTTAAATCTAATACACGAGCTTCTATAATTTTTTAGACAATGTTAGAGAAAAGTCACGTAGCTTCGGGTTGCCATAATTCCTCCGTGCTTTAGAACAACCATTCATTTTCTCACGTACAAACGCTTATTTGCCTTTTTTAAACCAAAACTTCGAAGTGAAATTAATACTACCTTTTAAATTTTAGCTTAATAGTCAAAACTTTAGATAAAAATTTATAATGTAGTTTGATAAAGTATTATAGACAGTATACATCTCCTGAGTACTAATCGCATGTGTTACCAAAGCTGTAGCTTGTTGAGTAAAAGGTGTTTAAAGTATCGGCACTGTGTCAATATGGTCGCAGGAATGTCTTTAGTGCTCAAAACATTTATTTCAATTTCTAAAAGATTCAAATTTCCATGAATGATTTTCCTGAAAGATTCCAACTCAGCTTTCTGATATTCTCAGTTTTTAGTAGACGAACTAAGCATCACCTAATTAACAACAGGTTAATACAACACCAATCATAAACATAAGCGAAGAGAACCGGTGTAAGCACTACCTGAAAAATGGTCTTTTTAAAAAAGGGTTCACTTCCTGAAAAAGGGTTCTTTAAAAAAAGGACTTTCTACCTGCCCTACCTGAAAAAGGTTTCTTTTAAAAAAGGTCTTTCTACCTGCATGCGCATGCGGGCAAAATCGCCGCGTCTGAAAAAAAAAGTCTCTATGGCCCCAAACAAAATGACTCTTGGACCTTTCAAGGTCAAACCGTACTTTTGCATGAAACAAAAGTTATGATGGTCCCGATGACACCAGAGCTCCTTTCACCCAAAAATGACACTTTGACCTCAAAATGACCTTTCAAGGTCAAACCCTACGTTACATGAAACACAAACTTATGATTGCTACAATGTTCCCAGAGGACCTTTTCACCTTTAAATAACCACATGACTTACGAATTCTGTTTTCCAATCCATTGATTTTATTAATCGTTTAGAGCTTGCGCCAACTTATTCGTTACCCGCCTTTCTTCGACTTTCACGCTCAGCTCAGCTGGCCGTGCAAGTGTCGCCAATTTTAGAGGGAAAAAGTAGCGGGAAGTCAATGTTGAAAGTATTCAAATCTAAATTGCTTCCAACCAAATTTATAGGCACTTTTAACGTAAAATAATTTCTATAAACGGTTACAAATCAAGAAGTTGCAATTCTCAGAAGCCTCAAATGTATCATTATCGTCACCAACGTTCGCATTCGCAAGTGCTGTCCACTCTACCCTACCGTAGGTACCGGACCTCTTGCAAAGTGACTGTCTCCTGTCACCTTAATGATGACACCAGTGACAGACACGGTCATTGCCCTTACTAAAATTAACCATTAACCAGACTGTCATCCACTCTGACATCACCGATTGTCCCGAGTGAGTACATAAAGTGAGTGAATTGTTTGTGGTTTTGCTCCGAAAATCGGCAGATTTGTTTCAGCTTACGTTTTATAATAAGGAGCAAATGCTGAACAAAACTATTCAAGTTCAAATAATTATCAATTTTAAAGCTCGGATATATTTAAATTATAATTTTTAATCAAAATCGGTTGATTTTGGTTATTGCGCAATTATATTTAATTAGCTTTGTTGATACGTTAGGATGCATCATGTGATTTAGCTTGGTTCATATAGTTCGTCTGCCTTGGAGTCCAAATACGTAGGTGAAGTGACTCCGCCTACCCGCACAATTTTGCCGCGAAGCGGCAACTGCGGTTAGTAAGACAATAATTTTAGAGTGATTTTTGAGCACTTACATTACATTGCTCGAAATAAAAGCGGCACACTGAAACTACTCTGAAAAGATTAGTTATCGAGCCTCTAATAAGAGATTTACAGTACAAATGGTCAAAAAGGTAGTTAGCCCCTAGTAACCAGTTTTACAATATAAATGGTATGTCATTAAATTCCAGCCGGGCCTCTAATATAAGATGTACGGCAAAAACGGTATGTCATTAAATAGGTGCCGGGCTTCCAATATGGGATTTACGGTAAAAATGGTATGTCATCAAATAGGTACAGGGCCTCCAATATGAGATTTACAGTAAAAATGGTATGTCATTAAATAGGTGCCGGGACTCTAGTATGAGATTTGCGGTAAAAATAGTATATCGTTAAATAGGTGCCCGGCCTCTAATATGAGACTTACGGTAAAAATGGTGTGTAATGAAATTGGTGCCCGGCCTCTAATATGACCCCACCAACTAATAAACTTTGAAGGCAATATACACACTTTCCATTGTAACTATTAACTTCGCATTTGACTTGAGGGCTTAAATGTGAGATGTGTTTTCTTTGCTTTGTCATATTTAAATATGTGAGTGTATATAGTATTCTATTAAATGTAAAAAAAAACAGTTTTTTAAAGCTCATTGAATCAGAAGACAAGTCCTTGTATACAATTCAAAGTTTAATTGCTTTGAACATAAAAATGGATCAATTATCCGATTTTAAACTTTAAAGAATTAAGCAAAATTTAATTAAATCACATTCAAAATGATTGTAAATTATAGTAATGTAACTTTTGTATGTAACTTTGAAGATCCGACGATTTCTTATGCAAATTTTTTTTATAAAGTAGTTTTCAACGCCGCCAAATTTCAACTGTAGTTTTGAAATTTAAACATATTGTTTTGAAAGTTATTTCAACATTAAAATTTTATAGTTTTATTTCTTCCCTAGTTTTTTAATGATTATTATTTAATCATTATTAGTACGTTAAACACCCATCCTGCACAGTACTCACATACTTGATAATAATAATACGATGATAATAATTATTTTCGTTGTAGGTATAAATTGAAATAAAAAAGACGTTTTGGTTTGTTTTGAAATGTGACACTACTACTATTAAAATAAAAGGCATGTAGTGTGGAGACTGTAGTCAGGCCCAGGTTTTCTATTTGACCAAGTATTTTTTGGTAACTTTCAATCGTAGGCTCTGTGGCTAATAGATTCTTGAGCGTCTTTCAGTTAAACAAAAGTAACATAAGTTCGAGCCCAGCACCAGCATGTTTCTTTTTTGTTACTTTATTTCTTGCAATTATTTTGTGTTTGTGATATCACCTAAAACATTGTGAATTCAATAAGTTAAATGTGATAACCAATAAACAAACATTGATTTTGAAAATAGTTGTGTTTTGACTTATTGCTAGGAGTTATAAATATTATACACTTCAAAACTACTATTGTGTGAAAGAAAAATAAATGCACTTCAAAAACAAAAAAGCTCCCATAAATGGGCATTCCAATGACTAGGAGGATCCGGTGACTAAAACTCAAGTATTCACTGGGTCACGGGGGTCTGATAATTCTCCCTCATTTGGACGACGTCTAAATGACACCCCCCCCCCCCCGAGGTAAGTGTATTTGTTTGTGGAATCGACTTCACATGAGTTTCTCTGCCCTTGAGATCCTTCCGCTCTTCCAGAAAACAACGACTTTGGTTTTTGCTGTTAACTACCACCATCATTGACGTAAAAAAAAGTTTGAGGCGAGAGTAATCCTACTTTAAACCACCACGAGAACTAAGGCGTTCGCGTAGAGTAGGTGGTGGATGACGACATTGGCTAGAGGAATACCGCCAAGTTTTACCTTTTCAAATGCATCAAATAAACCCACTTCAGCATTTGGTTGGTGTCTTCTTGGGTGGTGGTAATTAATCTCATCCCAAAACTTTGTTGGGTGTCTTGTATTGACAAAGTTCTTGACTCTGCTTTCTGCTCTCTTGGTCTTCCATTGGTCGAGTCGTCGGCAGTGCCTTAGAGCTTTGTTTTTTTTTGTTCTTAACGCTATCACATTATTTGTCGAATCATATCTTAGGAAAATGTGTACGTAACAATAAATCGTCAAGCGACGCCGGCTGGTCATGGTCGTTGGCAGGATGCTCCACGACAGCTCGTTTGACAGGATCATCGGCATGGTCGTCGTCCCCAGAGTCCTTGTGTTGAAGCTTATTTGCTTTCTCCACCGGGGCAAAATTGATTTTTGACTGAGACATCCCTTGGCTATCCTTCGGCGAGTGTCCAGCTTTAGACATTTTTTGAAAGAAATCTCTAATATTGCTGTAGCAATGCGGAAATGTCCAAAACTGTTTAAACGTCGATTTTAGATAATGAGATGGCTCGATGGATGTTTTGATATTGAAAATTTTGTTGCTGATTAGATGTCACTTATAGATGGATGATGGACAACACTGAATAAGCTCTTAATGACTTTGTAATGGTATTTAAGCTCGAGCACGGTGCTCACGGTCACAGTGTTGCGCTCAGAAACTTGATAATTTTTATTGGGAGACGACTTTTGTGAACGATTTCCTTTTCTGAATTCTCAAATTGAACGTGTTTCTTATATAACTTGTAAGTTTTGATATATTAAATATCTATATATCTACGCTGACACTAACATAGTAATGAGCTTAATGGTGAGCTATTTAAATACTCAAAATAACTTTGTAAAGATTATTCATCGAACGGTACTTAATTTTGACATTTTGATTTCATTTTCAGTTTTAATATTTCTGTACCTGTCAGTAAAACATTAAGATAATAGCCAAAATACTTTACACTGCAGCATGTAATGGGAGAAAACTAATTTAATCTAAGTTTTGAAACTAGCACAAAATAAATTCTCAACTTTTCTGGGTTTCACTTATCACTATTAACCTATTGTGTATGTCGAAGTTAAAATCAAAGGTTTTGTATTCTTCGTTTGGATTTGGTGTACACGCATTTTGGTGTACGATTGAAAAAATGTTGTTACTGAAACGTGCACCAACATCCTTTATTTTAATCAATTGCAAATTTGGACAATGGATATCGACAGATAGATGTCCACCATCAGCCGGAGCTGGCGTTGCGCTTTGCGCACAGGTAAATGAACTGAAATTTGCATGGGTCTCTTTGCTCGCATTGACAATTTTTGCAAGGAAATTAAGCAAGTACATGGTCACCTACCGAAGGATATTTTGGACAAAATAGAAAAAAATGGCGTCCTCCACTATTCTGATTTTCATAATTATGCCTCTTTGCCCAAGACTCGTAGTCCGCAGGGCTAGGACCCTTGTCCTAGCTTGGTTTGGTGCCGAGATCGAATCTTGGCAGCCGCACAAAAAAGTGTTTGGTGTGGTAGTGGTGAGTGGAAGCGTGTAGTAGTTGCGGTCGTGGAGGGTGGGT
>JAQFYP010000991.1:0-17955 GCA_034694865.1 Bilobella braunerae | reverse complement strand
CCAAGGGTTAAGGGTGACGCTGAGGGGTTAAGGGTGGCGGTAAAGGGGTTAAGGGTGACGGTGAGGGGTTAAGGGCCCTTGTAACCCTTCACTTCATTCTCTTTCTTTTTCGATTTCACTTAAATTTTAAAAGGCTCTGTATAAAAAAAAGTAGAATTACCCCGGAGGACTTTTCATTTTACGTCCATTTTCCTAGAACAGTATCTAGTTCAACGGTTTTTTTAATCCTACGGACATAATAACCGTTATGTACAGAAACTTTCAGAAGGTGCCTGGAATTGGTGAAACGGAAAAAGCGCAGCGCCGCTGAAGTTAAAAACACGTACCCCCAATTGTTGCTCATAGAGAATTCAGTTCATGTTTTCTAACCTTATCTTGTTCTACACAATAATTTTGAAAGGCTCTGTATAAATGACACGCCGGAGTAAAGAATACCCTGGCGTGACTAAATTTGAATTTTTAGTCACAGAATTTGTTTCCCTTGAACACTTTTTAGTATTTGCAAATATTTATTTCCCTAACAAAAATATAGAAAAACGCTCCATACGGTGTCTTTCAGAAGTGTTGTATTATTGAAATGTGACAGTGTATTTAATAGTTATTTATAATTAATTATAATTAATAATAATTATTATTTAATAATCAATGTATTAGTGAAATGTGAACAAATCGCTGAGTTTTAAAATCTCGAGACGAATGTTAGGAAGTGGTTAGAAGTTCCAGTATAAATCAAAGTGAAAGGGGGCAAAGCAGCGCTTCAAAATTATTCCTGGAGGAAGGTCGATTGCTGGAGAATCGCTTCAAAACTTTCTACAACATCAATTTAGAGCAGGTTCACACTCTGCGAGCTCATGAAGTGAAATCGTTTGAATTTTGACTTGATCTCCTCCGTAAACGCTAAATTCAAATTCATATTCATGGTTGTCATCAAAGAATCAATTTATTTTTCTGTGTTTTAAAGGTTTCATTTTGAAAAAAAAATTGACGATGTAATGTTAAAATTTAACTTTACTTAATTGGTCAATTGATGGTTAATGAATGGTTAATTTTTCGAGTTAAACTAGAGTTAATTAATGTAGTTAATTAAGAGCTAAGAAGAAATTAGAGGACAAGAGTTAGGATAAAGCAGATGCAAACTTCTGAATAGTCAAAGAAAGCTCGTTGAGATTTGTTTAATTGCTTTGAGACTTTGGCATTTGAAGGAATGTTCCTCCAATTTTTGCAATTTTTGCTCTAGGGACGCTGGTCAAAGGGAGCGTGAGGGCACTGGAAGTGGTCAAGGAAGTGTCAAAGGATCCGAATTCATAAGCAGTTTCTTCTCCAGCAAAAACTTGTCCAGGATCCGTATCCAGGAGACTCTCCAGCTTATTTGAAACCACTTCCAGGGCTCAAGAGCAGATTTCACGTCTTGTTATCAGCACTAAAAAAGGTCCAAAAATATTCCAGTAAAATATGTCCTTATGGTAATGTCAAAAGAGTGTAAATTTAAAATCTACGTTTTATAAACCAGGTGAACCTGAACATGAGAGCGGCTAAGTTACCGTAAAACATCTAATAGCAAGCCTTGCACTCCATTTATTATATTTCTACCACTAAAACATGTATAGCATGTTTTTATTCCATATACAAAAAAGAAAACAAAAAAAACCAAACTTTGTTCCAGAAAACACGAAATAAAATGAAATCATCTAAAATTTGTCATGGCATTACAATTAACTATCACATATTGAGGGAGATTTTAAGACTTTAATTCAGTTTTACTTTACACTGACTTTTTACTTTTGCACGGAACAAAAAAAAACTCTTTTTATATGATGCAAAAATTGTTGGAAATTGTTATGGAAAATGTCATACGTAGAAAATTTTAATCAAGAAGCCAATTGATGTTTTGTCCATTGTAAGCCGCTGTCATTCTAAATTACAGTTCCACATTATGATATTGGTTTTCTTCCAAGAATTTTACTACGCTCGTCTGTCTGATTTGATTAAAAATGAATTTATAACTTTATAAAACTAGCAAAAAAGCGGGAGAAAAAATTCGGCATTTATTTGGGGTAATTTAGAAAAATGTGGGAGAAAGGTCAGACCCCTTTCCCCGTATCCTACTAATTATTGTAAAGTTTTTATTTGAGTTGAAATTGAAGTGAAGTGCAAATACAAAAGTAAGTTTTTAAATGCAATTTAAGTTTTTAAATGCAAAAGTAGGTTTCAACTGTAAATGCAAAGCGCGATTGCTAAATACAGACAGACACACAGAAAAATAAAGACACTTATTACACAAATCGCTGCCTTCTCCAACCCTCTTTCAATAAACAATAAAAACAAAAAAATTCGAAAATGCAAACATTCCACTATCACTCTACTAACGGAGTATTTGATACATTTGGTGAAAGTTGCTCCAGCGTTTTGCAGAGGGAGGAAAGTGAAAGTTGGCTGTTGACGCAGAGGGAAGTCTGCATTTTGGGTGGTTGAGAAGAAGGGTGCTTTCCAAAGTTTCTTGTCAGTTCAAGACTAATTTAGGTTTAAAAATGACAAAGTGGAAAACACAAAGTTGCAACATTGTGTTGTTGGATGGTGTTCGATTTGGCTAAGATGACTGATTTAGGCATGGGAAACACATTTGTATCCATACTTTACATATTTTTTATATTTTGAGAAAATAAAAAATACCAATATTTAAATAAATGTATCCCGGTGTTTTTTTTAGAAAATATTTCATTTTTTGTAAGAAGAATGTAAGATTCCACAGAGTCTTCTATAGCAAAATCAAATTTGAGACAAAAATACACATAACTTTAACATAACATAATTTTAAGTTTAATTTTACGTAACTTTATCTTTGAACTCTCTGAGATCAGACTGTAACCCTAGTTACCACCTAACAAACCACAACATCATACTGATACTACTACTATTATATTTAACCTAACCATATCATGAATTAATCAATCTACGACTTGTTGACGATAGCCTTGCTAAATGTCAAATAAACGAATCAGAATTTGAGACAAAAAAAATCCGTATAAGGTTGTATTTTGTGTGGATGCAAGCATAGTTTCTGAAGATACTTTTAGTTATTAAAGTTTTATATTCAATGGTTGTTCTAAATTAACTCAATTGTATGAAGCAAAGGCCTGCCAAAGTAATGTTCAAGATTTAAAAGCTTTGATTTAGTAAACCTTCAAAACTAGGCATTAGATTGATGTGATAATTGACTACATTGACAAAATTTAGACCAAAAACTTTGGAAAATTGAAATCTGCAGCAGAGCACCTTAATCAAGAAAAAATGGCAGCCATGTCTAACTTACTTTTTATTAACTCAGTTTCCAACCCTTTGATATTGTCATTTTCCCCCAAAAACATTTAACTTGGATTTACAACATAAAGCATCCCTTAAGTTAACATTTTAAATAATGTACCAACAAACATTGGGCTTAAAATGCACGTTGTAATTGCTAAAGCATTAAATCGGACAAAATCTGACAAATCTGACATTTTTCTTATTTATTAGACAATTCTTACTTGTTTTTTGCCGTATTTTTGTTAAATTTTAACCAAAATGGTAAATGTTGAAGTCAATATTTCGACAGTTTTTAGTAAATATTTCAATAAATATTGTGACGGTTTTTAGTAAATATGTTGCCCAGGCCTTGATGATTTTTAAACAAAATACTGTGTTTTGTTATGCTTCAAACAAATAAGCACAGAAAAAACACACATTTCTCTGGAAAATTTACTCAAAATTTAAAAAATTCCCGCATTTTTGCTGATCTGAATATTACAAAAGTTCCGGTTTCGTTTCCCCGGGGAAACGGTTCCACAGGAACATGGAATCGGAAACAGAACTGGAAGGGAACGGCTTGGGCCGTTTCCAAAATTCTTGGAACTGGCACTGGAACGGAACTTGAAACCGGTTTCGTTTCGTTTCTGGCACTGGAACTTGAACATCCCTTTTCTGCAGAAAAAACTTCTCCAGAAGAGGTTCTCCAGCTTAAATCCATTTAAAAAAATCTTGTTCTAATTTAGAATTTAATCGAAATTAATATTTTTTAAACCAAACACACAGAAGAGCAACGGAGACTTTCTTGCAACGAGGTGGTTGGGGTTCGTAACTGATTTAATATACTTAGAAACTGCACGTTTGTGAGAATAAATATCAAATAGCTTCTTGATTACGATTTTCTACGGCTGAATTTTTTAAGGTTTTACTAACATGTTAGTTGAAATGAAAGTGGTTGTACAACCTACAGAGTTTAAGTTCCTGGAATGAAATTTTTTGTTTAAGTTCAGATGTAACATTCATTTTTTTTTAAAATACAATGCCTAGTTTCCCTCACTTTCACTATTTCTTACAGTACTTTCTCTGTAGATGCATACTGAAAATTAATACAAAAACACTTCTTAAGCTTAAGCGTCAATCATAATCTTCACAAAAAAAGTGAACGTTTATAATCTGCGTATAAACCAACCGCTCTAATATTGTTGTAGAACAGATAATTTAATTCCTTTCCCAAAACCATGTTTAGTTTTTCTGACTTTGTCCTATGCAAAGCTCAGATAAATTAGGCTGGAGAAAGTAGTTGGATGAACGGTGAAAGGTATCTCGGCGAACTAAGGGCTCAATTACAGGGTTGGAAATCAAATTTCAGGAAAATTGTGTTTTTGAGTCAGGATCAGGCGGAAGGTGGGGATTTGAGATAGTTAATCGCTTAAGCCGGAAGTGAAAGTGGATTTTTTCCAGGTTCGTTCCTCCGCGCGCTGATCTGTCGCTGCTGGGCGAGAAGGAATGAAGTGCAGGTTGAGTGTCCAGTGGCCTCTAATACCATTTCCAGGACTTTCTCCAAATGTACTTTCTCCTCGACTAGGAACAACATGCAATTTTTTGTAAGATTAAACAGCCAATTTTAACTAAAAGCATTGCCACTTAAAAATCATGTATGTACAAAAAGAAAAAGTCAGGGAAAGTAAATATCGCCCTACAATACAATTGTCGGCTAAAATTTATGAAATCTTCTCCAAATGGTAACAAGCTTATCATAGCCAAATTCCGGTGGTGACAAATTTTGAATTTAGATTCACGGCCTATATTTAGAGCGATGTCTTGCTTTCTCTTTTTCTATAAATCATTAAACAAATGCAAACAATGTACAGACAGTTTAAGAAACAAGGCGGAAGTTCAAAATTGTTTCATATCAAGTAACATTAGCTAACACAACTCACTTTAGCAAAATCTACTTAGTTTCAACAAGTTTTTCAACACAGCGGCGTTGCGCGTTACAACGCTCGTAATTTCAATAAACTTCTGAAAGGCTTCGTATATTTGAAAAAGAAGCAAAGAAGTCATACTCATGTTTGTTATCATAGAGTTAATTTATTTCTGCGTTTTAAGTCATTTTTTAAAGAATTATACAATCCAAACCATACTAAAAATTTAAACCGTTAATAGGTCAACTAATGGTTAATGATTAGTTAATTTGTCGAGTTAATCAAGTCTTAATTAATAGAGCTAATAATAGGAATTAATGGGAAATCGCTCAAATAGAGTGAGTTTAGAATCCAAGTTTTATAAATCACGAGAACATTAACATAAAAGCGACTTTAAAGCCTCTAAAAGTTACCCTGCATCATAATTTCTACTGCAAAAGCACGTTTTTCATTCCCTGTGCAAAAAAAAAAGCGGAATAGCAAACTTCCTTCTAGAAAACGTGAAATGAAATAAAATCATCCAAAATTTGTCATCGCATTACAATTAGCTATCACATTTTTTTTACTTTAATTCAGTTTTACTCAACATTGAATTTCTCTTTTTGCACAGAACATAAAAACGCTTTGTATATTATGCAAATGTTGTAAATTGCCATGTAAAAGGAAAAAATCAAACTCGTAGAAAATTGTAATCAAGAAGCCATTTGATATTTTATTCCATTCTAAGCTACTGTTTGTACATCTATTGAAAGTTCTGTTAGTGTAAATATTTTCAACGTGAATTAATTTCGTTTTTTTGTTTAAAAATGAATACAAAATAATTTGAAACATTTGTTTTTCACGTTTTCTGAAGGCCATATCATAAGAAATGCTCTGTTCACTTTCATTTGAAATGATACTTTTGGTAACTTCTTTTAATAAAGAAAGCAAGGTAACAAAATGTTCGATTCAACAAAATTAAAAAAAAATTATATTGGCTTGTTAAGAATTTAGAACAGGCGGCTGCTGGGTATTTTACGTTGAATTTGATCTAAATCCCTCTGAAACGAACCCATTAAAAAGGAAATTGAGAAAGTAGATTTAAATTTATGATTGAAAGTGTCTTACGCAGAGATTGAGTTGTCAATGGGTTTCAATTGTTGACTTGAGCATTGCCAATTGTCAAATTAATTAATTAATAGATTCCAATTTCGGAAGACTTTCCCCAAATGGCTTCATTTATTTGGAACTCAATAGTGCGACCCTTCAAAAGAGGCCAAATTCTTGTGGTGACAAAATTTTGGATTTGAATTCACAGCCTTTTAGAACAATCTATCAGCTATCTGTCCTTTCCTTTTTTTTTTTTTTAGGAAACATAAAGCAAACAATGCAACAAAGCGTTTAAAAAATTAACCGAAAGTGCAAGTTTTTACAAAATCCAACAACATTTGCTGATCTATCATACCAAGAATTTACTTAGCTTCAACAAGGTTTTCGACTCAATGGCGTCGCGTGTTTCGACGTTTCTAATTTCCAATCAACGTCTGTTCGTTGGTTCTGTATATTTAAAAAAGAAGGAACGATATAGTCATGGTTGATATATAATTCATAGTCATGGTTGTCATCAAATAATTAATTTATTTTACTGGGTTTAAAGGATATAGTTTTGAAGAATTTTACAACTGCAGACATTTAAAAATTTAAACTTTACTTAACTGGTCAACTAATGATTAATGAATAGTTAACTTGAAGAGTTAATAAAGAGTTAATTAATGGAGTGAATTAAGAGTTAAAGTTTTCGACATAGTGAAGGATTAGAGGGCAAAAGTAAGGCTAAGGCAGAAGCGAACTTCTGAAAATTTAAAGAAAGTGCGTTGAGTGTGGTTTAATTGGGTGGAGACTTTATCATTTGAGGGAATCTTCCTGGAAAGTTAAATGGCCATAAGCATAATATGGGTTTTCTTGGTTTTGGTCTTCTTGGTTTCGGTTTTTCGGTTTTGGTTTTCTCGATATTGACCTGCTACCAACCTGAACATGAGAGCGGCTAAGATACCGTAAAACATTGGATAGAACAACCATGCGTTTTACATTTCGTCTTTACATTTACAACAAACAGAGCTTTTCTTATGTCTTGTACAAAAAGTTAAAATCCAAAAAAGATGACATTGTTCTAGGAAAAATGCAATAAAAATTAAGATTCAGAAGTCACCTCAGAGTTTTTAGCAATCACAAGTAATAGTGTGCCCTTTGGTAATTTATTTTTAGATTTTAAAGCAGTTTTACAACGACTTTCTGTTTTTGTACAAAACATATGTTGCACAAATATTTTCAACTGTTTTGCAAAATGATAGAAAATTCATTTTAGACAATTGTAAGCCCGAATCTATTTGATATTTATTTTATCGTAAGCTACTGTTTTTTTAACAAAACTACAGTACTAGTTACAGTGATGAAGTTATAATTGTATTCTTCAAAAAATTCTATGATTTTTTAGTTTGATTTGTTTGAAAATTAATTTTGAATTGTTTGAAACGTTTTCTAAAGGCAAAGCGGTGTTGTAGATTGGTTCAATGTCAATACCGAAAAAACAAAAACCGAGAAAGCAAAAACTGAGAAAATCAATATTAAGGTTATGGCTTTTCTAGGTTTAGTATTTCTCGGTTATGGTCGTTCTCGGTTTGGTTTTCTCGGTTTAGGTTTCTCGGTTATGATTTTCTCGGTTAGTATGTAATCTTCAATGAATATTTTTAAGAATATAGAACGGAACATAAAAACCGCTCTGTACATTTTACAAGTAGATTTGCTTTACGCCATTTGATGTTTATTCTATTTTAAGCTACGGTTTCAGAGATTAGTGTCAGTTTAGCATCAAACAATTGTAGAAATTTTGCGGAGAGTTGCTCTTTTCTAAAATACAATCTTCTATTATTCTATTCTTTCGTTCAATTTGTTTAAAAATTTTCTAAAATTACATGAAACGTTTTCAAAAAAAAAACATATTTTTATTGTTTCATTTTCATTGCTTCTTTGTAGATTATCAATTTTGAGAAATCCTTCCAATATAGGAAACACGGTCAACTAAATTGCTTCTTTTATTTCTTTATTTTTTGTGGACATGTCAAATGATTCCTGCCACTTTCTCTTGTCAAAATTTCGTTAGGAGTTTACCGTTGACACCGTTTCCGTTGCCGAGACAACGGTGTTTTTGCCACGGTTTTCACGGAAGAAAAAAGGTATGCAAATTGGAACAGAAAGTGGAGGGATTGGCACAGTTTTAAAATGAGACTTTTCGCCCAGAAAGAGTAGGTTAAGCCTATGCGTAGTTCATACTTCAAAAAAGATTTTCTAAATCCTATTCTAACTGCATTCTAAAAAAATCGGGGTTTCAATTTGAACGAGTCTATTTGAATAGCAGTTGAACCGTTGATTTGTGAAAGGTCGCGTCTCTTCAGGTATCCAAGTTTAGACTGATAAGCTACATTAATACCATTAATGTAATATCCATTAATTCATTTAAGTTTACGTAATATGATTCTAGACCTATTTTTAATTTATAGCAATTAATTTTTGTTTACCTTTCTAATTTTTGTAAAGTTTAGTTTTGGAAATTTTATTTTCGCAATTATTTTTTCCGAGCGTTTAGTCGTTCGGAACTATTTTTTGGAACTTTTTTTCGAAGTTTTTTTTTCGGAACTATTCTTTGGAATCCACCGTTCAATTGAAGAGAAGACGAAGCTCTGGGCCTTCAATCAAACATTCTTGAGAAAATAATGTGAAGAAGCCGCGTTGAGGCCGGTTAAGTGACTTCTAAGTTTCTTGCGTGAAAATTTTTACGAACGAGAAAATTAATTAATTGCCGTTCTCAGCGAGTCGGGATCTCATAATTCTCGGATGCTGATGCTGGCAGCACATATCATTTCTCAAATGGAAATGCTGATGTGCTGAGAGAGCGGAATCCGAAGAAATTCATTTCTAATTTCTAACATGGGACCTACTTGACCTGTAAGTTGAGTAAAGGCATATGGGTCATTCAGGGCGTTAAACTAGATAGTTTTAATAAGTTTTTTTTATGAAAAATTGTCTGCCTAACTCATAAACAAATTTTTTGCAATTTTTCAAAATTTCGATTTTTTGAATGTTTTCAAAGCGAGGACCATTAAAACAATGATATTCTCACGTAATTCCCCATTAGTGATTTGCAAAACTGATTTCCTGGTTTCGAAGCACATGTAGATTATAACAATATTACAACAATTTACGCTGTTTACACGGAAGTATTGGTTATACGCAATACATTTCCCATTCAAGTTGTTTGATTTCAACATAGTATCATGCAACACTTTGTAAACCATATATCAAACACAATTTTAATTCAATTAGATTCGGCCCAATTACAAATTGAACAATGATTGTATAAAAGAAATAACAATCCCGTACTAGGACAGATGTATCTTAAATTACCACGAAATCAGTTTTGGAAAATCGTTAATGGGACATTACATGGGAATATCATAGTTTCCAATGGTTCACCCTTTGAAAAAATTTATGAAATTGAAATTTTAAAAAAATTCGGGAAATTTGTTTGAGTTGGGCAGACAATTTTTCTTAAAAAAAGTTTCTAGTTCTTTTAGTTTCTAGTTCTAGTTTCTAGTTTTAGTTCTAGTTTAACAACCTGAATAACCCATATGCGTGTACTCGACTTACAGGTCAAGTAGGTCCCATGTAAGAGATGCTAATTTATTATTCGTGGAGATGCGGGTCATGTACTAAACTTACTAACAGTGAAACTGTAGGAAGACGATTTGTACGTCGGTCTGGCAAAAAAAAAATGCACTATGCACTACTACAAGCATTTTTCCGCTATCTTAAAAAAATTTGTTACACAATATTGTTCAGCTTCGAACATTGTACCTGTTGAAGAGTAGCATTTTAATTGAGCATCATACTTATTGATCTTGAAACAAAAAAAATGAACAACGCAAGCCAAAAAAAATTAAAACATTTTTTTTTCAAGGAACGAACTAGCCACTGAATTTAAAAATTTCTAAATTTTGGGCGTATAAAGTACACACAATTCGATGAACGGCGTCGCCTTCAACTGAATTTTTTTTGTAACAATACATATTAGGAGAAAATTAGTTAATTTTGGAGTTAAGATAAATAAAATAAAGGCAAGTTTTGGAAGAGAAAGTAGCATTTAGTTCTGGAGAAAGCAGATTTTTTTTTTGAGAAAGCAACAATGTTTATGAGGTGAGTGAAAGTGGGATCAGATTCCTGTCAAATTGAATAAGAGTTTTGTGGAGGGGACTTGAAAAGAAATTTGGCCCCCTTTGTCCACCGTGTCAATATTTTCAAAGTGGAAAATAACGAACTTTGACACGGTGGACGCGCTTATTCACTTCAAACAGGAAACACGGTTTTTGAAATTTCTCCGCAAGAGAAAGTCAAACTAAATGAATCCTAAACTCTGACAACCTTAATCAGTTTAGTGATCATACTCTAGGTAAAACCGAAAGTTCTTGTTCTTCGGAAGCAATTTCAAAAACTTTTTGAAAAACCACACCGTAAGATACCAGAAGAATCTGCGTTACTGGAAATAGAAATGCTTGCTTACGCTAGAATAAACAACAAATGGCTATCAAATTAAGATTCTCTACCGCACATCAGTTCAAGTAACAGGTACAAAATATTTTCATAAGGGTTGGTTAAAAGCAATTAAAAAAAACACTTCTTAGGTGTTAATAGCTTTTGGTATTAATCTTAGATATGAAATTTTTTATCGCCTTCGGAACCTTACGATCTTCTTATGAATCTAAAGAGCGATTTTTAAACAAAAAGAGAATTTAGTTTTGTAATAATATTGTTATTTATTTCACATCAGCCTTTCTCTTAATTCTGATAATAAGAACTGCTCTGTACTTTTTAAAAGGCTTCAGTTTTCTTTTACGACAAAAAACATGTTGTTTGCAAAAAGTGTCCAGCCGAGATCACTTTTTCCAGCATTTCTTTCTGACATGTTTGGTTTCAAGTTCCATTGTTCTTGTCCCTTTTATTACAATTAAAAAATCTCTCCTAATTTGCAGGTCAGTGCTTTAGCGCATTAATATAATTAATTCCTCCATTTCCTGTCTCATTTAACGCTTCATATTGCAAAGGGGTACAATTTCTTTGCCAAGACTGGAAATTGTGCAAACCTTTCAGTTGCTCAAACTGAAGAGTTTATTCTAAATTAGGCGTATTTGATAACAAATTAATGAGTGGATGACAGGTGAAAGTCTTAAATCATTTGCATCCTTCAATTTTGTAAAGGTTTTCGTTTTGCTAATGATAGTAACGGGGCATCGAAAATCTATCAAAACAAAATTATAAAGAAAAAAGTATAAGGAGTTTCAATTTTTGAAAAATAAATCTGTCTTAGTTTTATATAGCTAAACATAAATGTCGCAGGTCAAGTAAATTTTTTTTTCATTTTTGGTGCATTTATAAAGTTTTATAATTTATTAGATTTTTTGCGGTTTTCTTTTTAAATAATTTCAAGACAAATTACAAGACTATAAAATTCATCTTAGGGCCTTACATCCTTAATTTTCTACCTCAAAATGAAAAAAAAGTAGGGAAAAGTAAATGGAGTAAGAAAATAAGGACGTTGCTCAGCGTAACGCCTTGTGATTGGTCCAAAATCTCCCATTTAATTTCTCTCGCTTCCTGGCTTAAAAACCGGTGAAAGTCATTTGGAGTAAATGAGATTGTAGGAGTTAATTAAGAGATCGGGTTTTTTGGTATCGGCGAATGAAGGCAATTAGGCGGGAAAGGATGAAGGTGAAATTGGGAAAGTCCAAATGCTTTTTCCTTTGCTATTCTAAAGTTTTAAGAAATCGGAATTTGTAATTGTCTTTCAGCTTAGCATCTGTTTGAACAGTAGATCGCAAATATTTTGAAACTTACAGACTTACAATTTTCTAGAAACCAGAAAACAATTATCTAATTGAAAAGAAACTACTGTAAGCTTAGCAACATATAGTTTGACAGTAATAATTTGTGTTTGGCATTCAGTAATTTTTAGATTTGTATTTTGTTTCTTATTTTCAAAAGTAGTAAAAATTTAGAACACTTTAGGCGTGCTGGACAGATTTAGTGTTATTTCGGTGGAAATGAAAGTTAAGAACCGATATTCAAAGCATCGTTTAGCACGACGATGATGACGATGTCGCTCTAACTTTCTCCTATTCAAATTTGTGTTGAAGAGAAAGCAGGTCTATTTTTGTGATAATTTGTTTCCATTTCTTTTCCAGAAATTTTCATTAGTTGGTGTTCGTTGCTAAATTTATTTTGTGGCCACTGTCCTCCGCATCTATATTTTACTTCCCGTGTGGGTCTGATTTTACCTAACTTTCACAAACTATAATTTGTATTTTACACTACCGTTTCACAGTTTTAGAACTTTTAGATGCACTGTATTTTTGAAAAATCGACATTCGAGTGGTTAATTGGATGAGGTATTAATTCAAAATAGGAAATTGAACACTTTCATAAAGCAATTGTGAATGTCGAACAAATAGAAACCGTTTTAGAGGTTATGAGAGGAATATTAGGAAATGTTAGTGGTTAGAAGTCACTTCATAAATCAAAGTGAAAAGGGGCATAGCAGCGCTGAAAATTATTCCAGGAGGGACATTTTCATAATACAACTGCCACTTACTTTTCTTATTTATAACGAAGGGTTGAAAAATGACAATATCTAGCTTTTTTTTTACAGTCCCGTCTCAGTAGGTGGTTGGTATTGGTGGGGTATTACTAATTTCAATGATTTTATTCAAAACATCCTGTGATTTTTTTTTAATTTTAGAATTTTTAATTTTGAAAAAAGCATCCCTCTTTTGTACATCTCTTTCTCCAAAATAATAATTTTATTTGCGTACTTGTTGAACAATGCAAATTATGCGTGAATGACATAAAGTGCAACCCAAAGCTGCCAAAACCAATGTTCGAGCATAATTGCTCTCAATCAATTATTTTTATTGTTTATATGGAGAAAGACTCAAATTAATTCCGTGGGCACATAGGAATTTAGAAAAAAAAGAAGAGCAAAATTGACATTGGATCTTGTTCATTCAGAGCGTTTTTTAAATCGCAAAAAAAGTTTACTTTGTTTTGCCAAAATTGAGTTAAACCTTTTCACAAGATCTTAATTAGCGTTACCAAACCGGCCGTTTTTCCGTTTGGTGTTATCGAACAACAGTATTGTAAATATTCTGAATCTTGAGTGTACCTAGTGTTCTCTAATGTTTCATACAAAATTAGTAAATTCAAGATGCTAAATTTCACTTTTCGAAAAAAAGCAACAACTGTGTATCTAAAAGATATTCAGTAACAACAGCTAATATCCTCTGGTGACAAATGGAACTCAATGCATGGACATTTTCCGAACACTCTCATGTTCAGGGCATAAAAAACGCACTGAAATTTGAAGTGAACGCACTTTTTTCAATTAGAAGAAAACAGATATTGTTGGCAATTAATTTGCGCCTTTGGAGAGTTTTGCTCAATTTGAAAAAGCAAGCGCAAATTTTAATTGGATTTGAGTCGTTTGTTTTAGTGGATTTACTGAATGAAGAAGTGATGTTGGATTCTTGGAAGATTGGGAAAATTGAGGGTTGAATCATTGAAAAAGGCTAACTATGCATGTGCATTTAAATGGATCTTCCAGCCCTGCTTTCTCCAGCCCATCATCCCCTGCTCAATGCGGTTTGGATAAAGCGCTGCTTTCACAGACGCCTTTCCTCAATAAGGAAACGCTGCTGCGGTAAAAACAGTTTAGGCAAAGTAGAATTTCAGACGAAAATCCAACACTTTCACCCTGGCGTCTTCTGGCTACTTTCAAATCTTGATCCCATTAATTCTCAATGAGAATTCACCAGAATTCTTAAAATCGACCCAGGTTGCAAGCTGGTGACCTCGAGGTCATTGACGCTGATTCATGTAAGAATAAAAGAGAGAAACTTTGTCATATCCAGAACTCAGATGAATTTGGCAAGAGAAAGTAGCTGGAGAAAGTGACTGAAGGAACGGTGAAAGCTATTCCCGCACAGTGAGAGCTAAGGAGCTTAATTAGAGGATTGGGAATCAAATTTGAGGGAAATTGTGTTTTTGAGTTAAGATTAGGCGGAAGCTGGGGATTTTGGAACGTTATGTTAAGTTAAGTTAAGTTAGGTTTAAGCCGGAAGTGAAAGTGGGTGTTTTTCCATGTAAGTTTTCCCCGAGCGCTGATGTGTGGCTTCTGGGCGAGGAGGGAAAAAGTGCAGGTTGAGTATCCAGGGGCCTCTAATCTCATTTCCAAGAATTTCTCCAGCTGTGTTTTCTCCTCGTTTGTCAGGAACAACTTGCAATTTTTCGTAGAATTAAACACTCAAATTTAACTAAATTCCTTGTTCCATGAAAAATAGCAAAAAAAATATCTCCAAATTGCAACACTTTTATGATAGCCAAATTCCTGTGGTGACAAATTGTGGATTTGGATTCACAGTCAAAATTTAGAAAGATGTCTTTTGATTTCTTGACTTTCGCTTTTTCTAGGAAACATTAAGCAAGCAGTTTAAATAGCGCTTAAAAAATAATCGGAAATTTAATTGGGTACGAAATACGATTGCGCGAAAGACCTAACCTTTTTCAACAATTACTTAGCTTCAACCAGTTTTTCGACTCAGTGGCGTTTCGTGTTTTAACGCTTGCAATTTCAATCAACTTTTGAAAGGCTACGTATATTTGAAAAAAAAAAGTAAACAATCAATTTATTTCTGCGTTAAGTTTTGAAGAATTTTACAACCGAAGTGGGTTGATACTTTGTCGTTTGAGGGAATGCTCCAGGAAAGTCAATTTTTGATCTGGAGGCGCTGGACAAAAAAAACGTGAGGGCACTGGAAGGTGTCCAGGAAGTTTCAAAGGACCCAAATTAATTAGCACTTTCTTCTCCAGCAAAAACTACTCCAGGATCCGTGTCCAGGAGACTCTCCAGCTCATTTGGAAAGCACTTCCAGGGCTCAAGAGCGAGCAGAGTTCAGGTGTTTAAGCAAAGAGTGGATGAGGGTGGGGGAGGCCTTCACATTTCCTGTCTCCCTCAAGTGCCTCCAAGGGCTTCTCAATCAATTCTAAATTCCATCCAGCAAATTCTAGTCTTCTCCAGCAGGCTTCCTCCAGCACAAAAAACAGGATCCAAAAATATTTTGTTATGGTAATCGTCCAAAGACTGTGAATTTAAATTCCACATTTTATAAATCAGGTGAATTCAGGCGAACCTGAATATGAGAGCGGCTAAGTTACCGTAAAACGTCTAATAGCTCCCCTGCACTCCACATATCATATTCATACTACCAAAACATGCATATCATTTATTTTCTGTAAAAAAAAAGCGGAAAACTAAACGTTGTTCTAGAAAAAATGAAATCAAATAAATTCATACCACAGTTTGTCACCTCATTACAATTCGCTCTGTTTATTGTGCGCAAGTTGTTTATTGTTACGTAAAAAGGAATAAATCAAACTCGTAGAAAATTTTAACCAAGAAGCCATTTGATGTTTATTCCATTGCGACCTACAGTTTCTGCACAAGGCAGTTTCGTCCTTGACTAAATTGTAATTGTTCACCTACGAATTCTGTGTTGTTCCGTCTGATTTGTTTAAAAATGAATTTTAAATTTTTCATTTTTGGCAATTTCTGAAGGCCATGGCCAACTGTACAACAAGAAATACACTTGGCCAGATGCGTTGTTTTGTATGTGACTCAATAGGACACATCCCTTAGAAGGGGACAAAGTGGACATCTTCCTTTTTCTGTCAAATGATTTCTGTTCCCCTGTCAAATTGTCGTCCAAATTGACAGGAAATGACAGGCCCCTCCCCCCGTAAGGAGGGGGGCCTTTGAAATAAAACCTTTTGTGTCTTCACTTTCACTTGTGATTTCAGGGCTCAAAATAAAATTCTACGGTCATAGAGTTCTCTTCCGTGAGATTTTTGTTCAATATACAGAGCCTTACAATAGTACAGTAGATTTTAATATGCAGAGCCTATCAATTGCGTAGCAGGTTCAAATATACAAAGCCTTTGGCAAGGGTAGTAGGTTAAATTATATACAGCATTTTGCAATGGGCTCAGGTGAAACTCTAAAACGCCGAAGACAAAACGTCGCAGAAACAAAACAATTCGTTGAAACCGAATACTACTTCATGAATTGGTTAGATTTTAATACTAGTGGTTCAAATTCAAATTCTCATTCTTTCCTGGACTTTTCCTTTTTTACGGTACATAAGAACTCCTCTGTAGAGAGTCTTGAAATAGAAGTGTGGAATTAGTGAATTCAAACGCAACGCCACTGAAACCAAAAAATCATTGCACGTTCGTTGTTTATAGACAAGCAGTTTAAAGGCTCGGTAGCTGTCATATCTTCATTTTTATACCTTTTGAAAGGCTCTGTACATGCAGTAATACAGGGGTGTGGTCCTTTTGATTCAATTTAATTTGTGGGTGGAAGATGCATTGAAATGTGGATCCCTCAAATGATGACATTTCTATTCAAGCTTTTACACTTTCTAATCACTTTCTTCTAAATAACTTTCCATTTCATTCATAACACACTCTCACACGCGCTTTCAAAACAGAGGACTGAAAAAAACTTGTTCTAAAAATGTGTTCTAGACTAATTTGGAAGTTTTTTGAAAATTAAGTATTGACTATTTTGAAAATAAGATTAAGGTTTAGTTTCTCCTTTGAAACAGGGATGCTTTCAAACAAAAAAGAGAATGGGAAACCGGTGACGGCGCTGTGCTTACGTGCGGTTTCTTAATTTAATTCCGTATGGCGGGGATTTTCCTTTAAATTTTCCTCCTTAACAACTAATCACATTTAACGCTAAATTTGAATTCAAAATCTCTTTCAAACGTTTCTAATTAGTTTTACTCCGAATCCATTTGAATAAAAAGTTGAAGAATCCAAGTTCAGAACAGCTAAATTAGTTTAAATTAACTCTATCAACACTAAACGTTTCTTGTGGAAATTGAAGCAACACAATAGTTCGTTACTTTACAAATTGACGCAATGCAGTAGTACGTTACTATTACTACGATATTTGTTGAAATTGACGACGCATTTTCTTAATACAATTTTAGTACTCAAATTCATTCAAAAAGGTAAAAAATATAGGTTCAAAATAGTAGTTTACAAATTAGCCTGTTTCGAATGAGCTAGAAAATATAGTAAAAAATGGACGTAGCACAATAGTTTAGGATACTTTTGAAAATTGACGCCAAAAAGTAGTACGATACTTCGTAAAATCGACGTCGTAAAATTTTCCAACTCCAATTGGTTCAAATCCATTTAATAAATAACCTAGAAAATCCAAAAATCCATTTTCAAAAAGTTGATGCAGAACCATATTTAGGCTACTATTGAAAATTGACGCATCTGGAACTTTCTCCAGCAGAATAGCCTTGCACCACTTAAAATTCTTCCTGGAGGACTCCAGCTCCGCGGGGAAGCGATGATACAGACAACCTCATTGCGTCAAAAATAAAAAATCCGCCCAAGGAAGGGTCAAACGATTGTGCTGGAGAGAAGTCGCAACATTAGCCTAAACGCGCGCTCATCCAGAGGCAGACTCGTCAATAGTTAGGTAAGGGCTAATTTTGTATTTCTTTTTTATTTATCAATCAATCGTTTATTTGACATTCGGCGTAAGCCATAATCAACATGAGTCGTAGGGTATACAGTGTATTAGTAT
>JAQFYP010000990.1:0-17960 GCA_034694865.1 Bilobella braunerae | reverse complement strand
TGATTGTGTCTATTTACACTCCACTATTATTTGATCCCTAAATATCTAAAGGGTGTGGGAAGCAAGCGCCTCAGCACAATGTTAAGGTAAAGGATGCTGTTAAACCAGCACATTAGCGCCTCATTTTAGAGCATTTAGAACACTGGCCTAATATTACAATGGTTTAACATAAAGTAGATTCTAATCTTACTTATTAATCTATATAACAATAGGAATGTGCCGGTTTAAATAAAACTCTCTAATAGGTATTGTCAACCTTTTCAAGTTGTATTATTAAGTAAAATATGCTAATTTTTAATTTTTTATTTAGTAGCTTGTTTATTTTTTTTTGAACCATCCGTAACAAAAGGGTCTGGCGTTTATTTCTTTCTAAAACCTTGACACCGATCGTTTACATGGATGTTACCGGTAGGTGGCTCAGTTCTATTCTCAATTCTTGACTGCCTTGAAGGAAATTATCAGGTAGAGTTAAAAATTATTTTTTGAATATTTTAGCATTGAAAGCATAACTCAATTAAAGCTAAAACTTTCCTCGGGTCGAGTTGCCTTGCATATGCCATTACTCACCCAATTACTAATTCTATTTTAATAACTCATTCAAATGATTTCGGAGTGAGGAATCCGAGAAAAACAAGTTGTTCTACACTCAAAAAAACATGTGAGAGCGGTGGCGTCAGCGTCGTTAAAATGAAAAAAATCGATTTTCAGGAGGGTTCGGCTCTGGTTTTAAACGCTCAACTATCATTGGCCTACAGATCAAGAAAATGGTGTAATGTTGTAGCAGATACTATTGTAAAAATCAAATTGTAATATAATAAAATTATGATTGTTGTTTATGAACAATTATAAAATCATATTATATGCTCAAAACTAGCAATGGAAATTTAATGTAGAGGTTGAATAATTAAATAAAATTATATGTTAAGAATTAAGGAAGTTTAGTGAAATAAAAGTAAATTATTTTATGTTTTCAAATCCAAACTTACATAGATTAACTCGCACAGAGACTCGTAAAATTGTTTGTTTTGTGTTTATCTCCGACCATGTATATCTTTCAAATTCGGCTGCACAATTAGAAGAAATGGAAATGATATGGTTTGCCAGTAGGAGCAAATTAATGTTGAAGAATACCCTCATTAGCATACATGTATGCTAATGAGTCCTTGCTTCCATAACCCTACCCACTCCCTTACATGTTGATCAGCCACTTTATGGGAATGTCAAATAAAGCAACTTTAATTGGAAATAAATAAATTCTACTTAAAAATTATATTTAATATAATTAACCTCACAATGGTAAGGAGGTTGGATGACAGTGATAGCGAGCTCACAGTGTAAATGCTTTTTCAGCGCTGATATTTTTGCAGAATCAGAACCTGCCTATAAATCGAAAAAATCAGTGTGTGTAAGTATTAGTTTCAAATTTTATGTTTTACCCAACATACTTTTCAGAGAATCATCATTTAATTTTCTGAAAATTTTTCTTGATCTAAAATTATGGTGCGCTTATTACGATTAGAGGTATGTACAAAAACATACAATATAAAAGTATAATTGTACTAATCACTTCATGTTACTTAATGTTAGACAAGGTGCTTGACTCGCAATCCAGTCGTTTTCTTGTTGCTAATAGCCGTACTTCCCATTGGCTCATACGCAGAAAAGGTAAGACACAAAGTATTATGAAAAAAGAGCATGAATAAGCTCATAATTTCAATTGTTAAAGTCATTTTTAGTTGGCATTTGCAGGAGAATTCTTTAAATAGAATTTAACCTTACCAAAAATTTATACAATTAAAGGCGATTATGCCGGTGGAAATTTGAAACAGTTTTAACATAGATTCAACATTTTTCTAAACTAAATTGCTGCTTGTTAAGTTAGGTTTCATGTTCGATTGTGGTAATGTATTATAGTCAGTTATAATTTTTTCTCTGATCTTATTTTATTTATATCTATTTTACAATACATTTACATTTTTTCAACGCCATTCATGGAATTGAGTCCTATTTTCATGAATATACCTTGATGATGTAGACTGTTTATGAGTGGAGCCAACGTGGTCAAACCTTAAGGAAAACTGGATTCACAGCAAAATGTCAAAAAGGGTATTGTTAGAATTACTTTAATTTATCATGTAAAAGCGCTATTATCTTGCATTTTTCTGCCAGTGATCCACCAAAATTTAAATTGGACGATAAATCGAACCACCCCCAAGGAGCTGTTGTATGGCTAGACCTCAATGATGATGAGAAAGCAGATCTTGGAGTGAAGCATGGTTTTTTCACTGTACAAGGAGGTTTTCTTATACCCGCAACGGTAAATTGTTTATTAAATTAACGCAACACCATGTATTCACTATTCCTTTATTTTCACAACATTGGATTTAATGCATTTCCAGAATCAATACCGGTATTATTTTGTTCATATTCAACAACAGTTTTCACTATACATATTGATATTAGCTTACGTGAAATACATATTCCTGACATAATAATTGACCGACTCATTCTTTGTGCCAACATGGCATAACATTTTTGGTTATGCGTTTCTAAATACAGGTAAATTGACTGATAGAAAATCTTGACGAACTATTTCATTTTGAAATGTACACTGAAATAATACTAGACACATTTGAACTCTGTAAACTTAATTGTCAGTTACTTTAACATTTTAGAATCGAGAATCTCCATCGTTTACGGGACAAGACGTTTTTCTTAACGTATTCCGCAGGAACGAGTTTGCTTGGAAGATCCGTGGGACTGTTCGCGCTGATGGAAAATTTGCATTCTTGTAAGTTGTAAGATTAAACTATAGTGTATTTGGACGACAAGACGTATAATAAAATGTATTACTCGGTTAAGCTTATCCTTTAGTAACCAAGAAAGAAAGTAAAATAGTTTTACTTTTTACAAAAGAAAAAGATAAAAGTAAATTCTACTTTGAAAAGAAACCAACCAGTAATGCGTAATGATAAAATAAACTTAAATTTGTATTAGTTTTGCCTCTGCTGATCCCGAATTGACCAACATCCAGATGCAACCCAATTTTCGAATTGGAACCTTGTTTCAAGATCTTCGAATTGAACAGTCAACTGATGTAGTTGAGTTGGTTAAGGATGAATCAAATGCGGATGCATTGGTGTTCAAGTGTTCCAGGCAAAAGGGGATTACCGTAAACAAATATTTGCTTTTCATTAATTCATCATAATTTAATCCAAAGCTAACCGATCAATTAAACTCAAAAGTCCAATTTTACTTAAGCATATACTATCAATAGATACCACGTCCTTCTCCAGCTCAACAACGGAAGTCAAGGAATCTATTAGCCAATCCTTTGGTTCGAGCGTAAGTTGAATTATAGTATATTACTATAATCCATTACTTCCTCGCTATGATACGCATAACCAAAATTTTAGGTCAAATATTAACTTGCTCCTCTTGGCTACTGGTTCGGGAACACATGACGACAAAGTGACACGACTAGGAAAGCTTGGAGACAAGCTAACACTGAACAATGTTACTCGGACTGCCACCAAGGAAGTTACTGAAACTAAGTAAGTTATGGACTATTTCTGCGCTAGGTCTTTTACTGTTGGACTTTTAAGCCTTTCTACATTTGCCAGTTAGCTCACGTTAGCAGACCATTTTATACATTTACATTTCCTAAAAAAAAACCTGTGATAAAGGACTCTCTACGCTTCGTGATTATCAACAAAGTGCTGAAAATTTCTATTTTACCTATTTCTAAAATATGTTACTTAATTACTTCATTATATGACTTATTTTAATAATTCAAATAATGATTTTGTGTGATTGCTCCATGTATTTGATAGATTTATGGAGTCATAATTTTTTTCATGAAAAACCATTTCTCATTCTTTACATATTCATGTTTAATTTCCCAATGATCAAATCGGTTTAAAAGTTTACCGACGCTGTTTGATTAAACCCGACATAGCGCAGGCATGAGAAAATTAGTAATTTTCTTTAATGTTTTCTAAATTAGCAAGCTAACATATCAAATTTATTGCATTTTCTAGAGTTTTGATAGTGTTTGACCCAGCACTATTGGAAAATGAAATTTACACATTCAAGTTTGAAAACCGTCAGATTGCGTTTCTGTACCTTGAAAATCCTAAAGGATTGTCCAATCAGAAGACTACAACTATAGACATGAAACATGTAATCAAATGTTTACATATTTTAGGGTTGAAATTTTTATTAATCAGTTCAATCTTGATTGATTTTGAATGTATATTGCAGCTCGACGGAAAATGGAAGTTTGAGGTGCCAGAGTTTCAGTTAGGAAGGAGTATTCTGCAAGTTTTTGATTTTTCACCTCAAGGTGCTGCTGGTATTGGAGCGTACATTTGCAGTTACGAACTTATGCGATTAGAAGATGAAGAAAATACAAAATATTGGTAGGTTTATGAATACGATAACTTTACGATAAATTTGAGAGATATTTTTAGTAAGGCTACTAACACTATTAAGGGAAATGCAAGATTATGTGTACCACATTAGCTCAAACTCCTTATTTTATGTTTTAGAGTTTTGATAAATTTTCGGTGTTGAAAATTATTTTGACCTAGAACAGCATTTCGCATATTTTTTTTTGTAATATCTACATATTAATATTTTATACCAATTGTATTATTATCAATTAGTTTAATCTATTGATCTAGTTTAACCATGCCAAACGTTATGGACGAAAGTTTCTGGAAATCCAAAATTCTAATCCATTACGAGTTCGGCTGTAGTGGAGACCACATGGGTTACATTGGTGAAAACTCATTCGTAAAACTGAAAAATGTGAGTAATAGTAATTGGAATAGCTTCATTTATTTTGTTTATCAAAACATAACTTTATAAATCAAAATTTGCGCACATAATGTTACAACATTAAATGTTATTTGTAGCCGCTTTACCTAAGCCCCATTGGAGAGTATGGAGAATGCTCTCGAACAGTGGCACCGGTACTCGTTTCACCTAAGGAGAATTTATTATCCGTTGCAACCAGGTACATTTTTGTGTAAAATAAATATTTTTAATAACAGTATTAATTCGTGTTACAATATAAATTATACATAAATTTGGGTAAAAATTGTGCCTTAAAGTTGAGCTTATTTGTTTCGAAATTACAGCAATTACTGGACATTTGTGGAAAGCTTAGCTACTGGTAGGTCTTATCCTCAAGAGAATCGATACATGGTGCATTATTGCTCGCATCATACTAAATTCGTCGCCTTTGTCAAAGCGATAGCCGTAACTGAGAAGAAAACAGAGTTTGAGATAGTAAGTATTCAAAAAAATTGTGCTATTATTATTTTGTACTATTTCAAATGACATATTTCAAAATTTATAAATAATTTTCCATTAGACGAACGATCTATTACCGATGAAGCAACTTGAAGACGGAAAAAAGTACCTTCTTGTATTCGGAGTCATGTACAATCACCCAATTTTTGCAGGCTTCGAGATTGTTGAACCATTAAAGAGGTGTGTAAACGCTTCAACATTGTCGTGCACTAAAATGTTATATTTAAAAAAAAATCTGATACACATTTTTATATTGGCAGCTCTGACGGGTGTTACCAAATTCCAATTGAACTTCAACAGTCGTGGAATGCTGAGGCACAAGAAAACTTTGGTTTCATGGTAGCAGACAAGGCTGAGTTGCTTCTATACCAAGAAACTCCAGAAAACCTGCACATGTTCTACGTTTACGAAGACCCAGCAGGAGTTTCGTGTATATTTAAACCAAAATATATTGTTGTATAAAGCATGCTGTGCATTGAAATAAACAGAGTACTAATTATTCTCTATTTTTTGTATATAATTATCTAATCGCTGCCAGAAGCATTTTGAAAGAAACTATGCAAGCATGCTATGGCGCAACTTATTTCCGAAAATAAAATATACGAGATTACTGGCGAAATGCTATCCAACCATAAAATCTTCTAGCATAAAATAAAAAATATGGGTTAGCAACATAAAACAACTCGAATCAATTTGCTATTTCCTAACTTGTTTGCATTAGGTTTAAGCACATTAATGGTCCCCAGTTGTCTGGTTAACTGGTCGAGTTGATCTATTTCCTCACTTATGCATACACAAGTCACACTATTTTGAGCTACAGTAATGTCATTAGTCTTTTAGAAAAGTTTTAAGAGTTTTCGGGAAAATTTTCATCAAGGCATTCATTTACACCAACTAACATTAGGAGTAGACAGGAGCTTGTTTACCATGGATGTGATAGTCGTTGTCTTCCTTGGCGTTTACGTGAAATTGGGACGTCATTGCTGAGGCGATGAGTTTTGTTGCCTTGTGAGCATGGGAATCATTCCATTGGCAAGTATTGTCAGGAAGAAGGTCACTAAAAGTGGAAAGTTGCAGTAAAGTTGGTCTGGATATTCCTAGAAGTCATATCTAAATAAAGATTAAATCATGTGTTTCCAATGTTTACTTCTAACCTCATAGTTGCCGAAAGGTGAAGGGTTACAGATATTACCAAAAAATATGCACCCGGCAAAGAGGTTTCTGAGTAGTTAGTTACCAACATTTTGAGACGTGCGTTAAATACCAATGCTTAGGAAGATGAGCTCAAATCGGAAGTTGATAATACGGTTATAACTCTCGGGTTTAAGTTAGAGTAATCTTCGAATTATGCTTTTCGACAACGTTCTCTGTCTCAAGAATTTTTCAACCTAAACCACTTACTAGAAAACACTCAAGGTTTGGAGTCTCTTGAGTAATTAAAGCGCTCTACTACAAGTTGCAGGGGAAGTATGCATTTTAATCTCAGAATTCACCGTGGTAAAACGGTCAACTAAGTAGCGGAAGAAAACTAGTCAGAATACATTAAACATTGGAAATATATTAGAATCAATAGATTGGAAAACAGAACTTTGCTTGTCGAGGATTTTTTTTGGAAATTAAAGGCCAATTCTGGGTGAACTCCGGGATCATTTAAACCATCATAACTTTTCGTTTCATGCAAAAGTAAGACTTGACCTTGAAAGGTCATTTTGAGTTCAAGGGGTTATTTCCGCGTCAAGTTGGATTCTGGGGTCATTTAAAACATCATAACCTTTCGTTTCATGCAAAAGTATGGTTTGACCTTGAAAGGTCAATTTGAGGACAAGGGGTCATTTCCGGGTCAAACAGGGCACTGGGGCTTGTTCGGCTTATGTAGTACGCGAAATTGGTATTTATTATGGCTTTACACCTAGGTTTCAAATAATTGATTGATTGAGCAAAATTTTTTTTTGATTTGGTTTTGATTTAAAACTAAAAAGTTAACATAATTCTATTATCTATTCCAAATCCTTAGGCAATATGGCGTACTAGTAAATTTTCTTGTATATGCATTGGTTTTGCCATCTAATGGTCGAAGTATATTGTGCTAGTAAATAGAAGAACTGTTGGTTTGAGCAGACGAGTGATTGCTCTGTCCAATATCTTCTAATAAAATCACTCCCCATTTCCCCTATCATAATGGACGGAATATTTGTGTTGGAGTTCACAATTATTGGCATCACAGACGCATCCACAACGCGCAGTCCACGAGTCTTGAACACCCTGATAAATAATACAAAACTTTGTAAAACTGTTAAAGTTTTAGTAGTAAATTGAGCTAGTGCAACCAAGTCAAACATTGGCAAGAAAGAGTAATAAGTAATTGAAGCAGTGATAGATGTGATTTGATTATAGCTATTTAAATTTCAAATGATTGAAAGCTTGCCAAACAACCCGTTGTATGATGAAGAGATATTATCATTACATTGAGCTTTCTAAGCAAAATGAAAATTCTATTTATAATTTTGATGCGAGAATTTGTGGTGAGTTTTTTTGCCATTGCTTGATAATATTTATACCGTAGCTTTGAGTCTACCACAGGTGGAGGACCCTCTAAGTTTTTTGTTTCATTTCTTGCTGCTTGACTTGTGTAGTAGTCGTCTCTGCCCATTGCCGCCGTACCAACTGGATGGTACAACGTTTGCGTAATGGTTTTTACAAAACATTCGAAGTAGGCACTTGATTTGATTCGATGATTGGCACAGGGAGCAAGCAGCGTTGGACTCAACTTGGCGCCAAGTTGGTGGTACGTCTTCGAATTTTCGTATAGGTCTACCATAAGTTTCATACCTTTGAAAGTCAGAAAATTGTGTTCAGTAAGAAATGACAAAAAAAAACTTCGGCGCTCCATTTTATTAAGGGTAATTTTATAAGCATATTTTATGCAAATACGTTGATATGGTGATATCTAATTTTTTGGTAATAACTCATTTGTCTCACTACTGATATTTAACAAAAATTTTAGTTTTGCTCAATACTTCGTTGCCTGTATTATTAGTAAAACAGGTAACGGAGCATTGATTGACATTCCCAAAAAGCGGATGGTCAACATGAAAGGAAGGTAAGCGATGTGGTATAGATAAAAAGCTTTAGCATAGATGTTGTCATCAAGCTGGCACAACAGACTATCCCTAGCATCCCGCTGTTTTACGGACCCCTAAGACACTAAATAATTAGTTAGTCACATACTGGAACTTTACTGTGGTACTTATCCTACTCCAGCCTTATTATACCTTAGCAAATCTAAATGAGACTTTACCGGAACTATAAACTACATGTACATTTATACCCATTTTAAGCTTGTTTAGGTTTAACAGAAAATATTACTTAAACCTAATTGGTCCAAAGTGGGTTTGATTTATACATGTTCTTATATTACTATGTAGTTAGTACATTACATGTAATTACCTTGAACCATTGCCTTTACATCCCGAGCATCAGAGAAATAGTTTGGCTGAATTATGGGTTTCAGGAAGGGATCATTTCCAGCAAGTTTAATCCAACCAATGGACTTGGGTCGAACGAGCACTTGAATAATTGTATTTGAGTGGCGACCGTAAATGGCACTCAAGTATGATTCGGCCAGTTCGGTCGGTATATTGCCAATGTGCTGAAAAGCGGCGCCAATTCCCTGGGGAATGCCAAATCCCATTTGAAAGTACTGAATGTCAGGCCAGTTGAGCCGTTTGGCTTGGGCATTATTTGGCGTCGAGTAGAACCCTACTGCTGAGATTGTTGAAATTGACGCCAGGGGCCCGGTTGCATTTGACGTGTATTGAATTAGCTGGTGCAAGTTTGAATCCCTTATTGGATGAAGCGACGAGGTGACATTTGGGCCAAAGACAAAGGGCCCTACAAGCGTGTACAAGTGGTCTTGCAAATTTTCTCCAATTGGTAAATTCACCCGACACTTGAGCTATGTCAAATATAGTCAAAAAATTATTTTACTCAAGTCAAGTTTTTAGTCAAGTTTGTTTTAGTTTTTTAGTCAAGTTTGCAAAGTCAAGGCATTGCATTGCAGCAAAGGTATTTTTTTTTACATATGTTATATAGCATTTATTGTGTTGTTTGGAAATCTGACTTCAAAATAATGCAAAATTTACCCTTTTATTTAATTGCAAATTTATGTTTAAGCTTTATCGTTACATTGCGGATTGTTTAATTCAGAAATGTGTCTAGGTCAAATTTTCTGAGTGAGTTAAAATCACTATTTGGTAAAGACTTAATTAATTATCAACTCCAATTGCCTCAAGGTTGTTACAGCGATAGTTGTGGGTGCTCTTAAAATGTTATTCCACTCGCCAATTTTGCATTGCAATATTTTGTTTAATTTTATGAGACTGGTTTGTTTAGTTTTCTTTTTACTTTTTGAAAACATTGAATAATTATCCAATTTTCAATTTCTCTAATCTAAAAATCAAATCAAGTGGCAGGCGCTGTGCAATTAAAAATTGTGTAAATTCCAAGAAGAATCGAATTGCCACAATTAATAAGTTTCTAGATGATGCATTCATGCGCAAGCTTGGAATTAAATCTGTCCAAGGAGGGCTAAATAAAACATAAATCAATGCAAAGAAATGCCACGGCACTGTCTCTGTTCGTATCATTTTAAGGTGTAATGAAATTTCGACAATTTTTGTTTAATACATTATCACAAATGCAAAAGTGTCCCATAAAATTTGACAAATTATAACAAGGCGAAATTGGCGAGTGGGAGAACCTTATAAGAGCGCCGATAACAAACACCGTAACGACCTTGAATTGCATGAGTAATGGATTTGTTCACAAGTTGAAATATTAAATGTATTACAAACCCCAACGTCGTGCAGATGTTTTTTTGGTCCAATGGAAGATAACATAAGAATTTTCGGTGTATCAACGGCTCCTGCGCTAAGGATAATTTCCCTGGTGGCTCGCACAAATTTGGTGACTCCATGACGATAGTAGGTGACACCATATGCATGTCTGTTTTTGTCGAGATGAACCTAAAAATTAAAACGGAATTTTAATTTACATTAATTTAAAACGTAGATTTGATGTATAATCCAACCATCTGCGTCATTCATATATAATGTACTGAGACTTGATTAGTTCGATTTCGTTTATCTCTACAGAAGCTTTGTATAGTTTCACTAACAGAAAAAACAAACATTTGAAAATTATGAGTTTCGAAAAAATGTCATAAATTTGTATGCGTTGATCAACGTGTTTTATCGAGTAATTCGTTGATTTTTAATATAATTTTCGATAAAAAATTGACGTTATGTTTACACAGCAATGGTAAATGCAAGTGCGTAGTTACTGATTTTAAAGCAACCAATAATTTAAACCAATGTGTTGAGTATTCTAAAATCAGTCCCAAATTTGTAAGTGAAACAAACAAAATCTGTACGGCGCAATGCAGTTAATGCCCATTACATGCGTATTAAAGTATCTTTTGACAAAAAAATATAGTTTATAAATAGAATTTACCTTGATTACTCTGGAGTATCTGCTAATGTGTAGCGATTTACGTTTGAGGATTGGCTCAATATACGCTGGGAACGTTCCCCAACGTAATCCATTATAATTGGTAACATCCATTTCTCCAAACCCTGTTAATTGATACTCCAATTTTGTGCACGCGAAAAGGGTTAATTAAATTTTGTATAATTCCTTCTCACCTTCCCCTTGCTCTGCATTTGTATCGTGAATTGGAAATCCCTTTTCCTTAGCAGCACTCAAGAAATATTCTGCCATGTACGTTTGTCTTGATTTCTCAACATGCATCGGACCTCCACGGCCATGAAAATTGGCTGCAAATAAAATAAATTATGAAGTAAAATTTGAGTTTTGTTGCGTTACATGCGGCACTTAAGCTGCATCCGCACAAGTATAGCGTGTGAAAGCGGAAGCAAACTTTTAACGCGAGAATCGCTCAGACGAGATCAAAAGTCAAAGATAAAATCAAACAATATTGAAGAGTTACTCAGAGCTCAGATTTATTCCAAGTTATAAGTAAAAGGTTCAGTTTAAAAACTCTAAAATATGTAAAAACTTACGCTTAGCAGAGTTGCATATTCAAAAAACGAACTAAACTTCGTTACTAAGTTATATTAGTAAATTAGCAAATTTTGACAGTAATATCAAGCCAATATTAGAATTAATTGGGGATTGATTTGTGTTTGTATGTGTTTTATTAACACTGTAAAACATTGGTAAAGAAATTAGTTTCTTTTACGTAACATACGATTAGGATATGCTCCATGGTAATCTTCCATTTTCTTGAAGACTTTTAGTACATTTTTGTAATTCCAGGCATCATTTCTGGTGATATTTGCCCAGTTATCGTAGTCACTTGGATTGCCTCTTTGATATATCATGAAGTTTAGATTACTTGAGCCTCCGAGTCCTAGAATAATTATAGTTGCTGATTGCTTTAAAATTAAAAAAAGAATTCGAAAATAACCTGTTCCTCGAGGCCAGTACATCACCTGTAATGAAAAGCATTTTGATTCATAAATTTATGGAAACATGAAAAGGACAAACTCACGTTATTCCTCAGGCCAAAACAGGATCCATTTTGCGGAACCGTTTCGTACATCAAATCTGTACTAAATAATATTGACAAATTTGTGACAAATTTCAACTTAATTTTGTATTCAGGGTTGCTCAAAGCATTATTAAAACTTCAGTCCAATCGTGCGTTTGAGTGATACATAACAAGATTTTTTGAAAATTAATGCCAATTTTACTATTTTTCACGTATAATTACAATTACAATTTTTTCCTGAAATGTTTTTTTTTCAATGCAATGTCATAATCTTCTTGTAAACTTAAGAAGAAAATTCAAATACAAACAAGTACCATGCAAATAGATAATAAAAATGCGATTTTTGGCAACAAAAATATCTACATCTAATTTTAATCTGATTGAAGTACAAATTCCAGCCAACGTGACCACAATTAGCGCTTATTTTGCTAAGAAATTCTGATGACTTTATGAAGTGAAATGATACTCCAGTTTATTTAAATCAAATTTTCTTTGTAAGTGTTAAAATTGGTAAAAATAATTTCACCCAAAAATTTCTTGAAACGAAAAACTCAAAAAATATAATCCAAATTATAATACCTGGAACAACGTTGTAGAGAGTATGCTGATAGCGGAATATATGAAAGTGTGTGCGGGTCACCGCCAAGTTCGAGTAGTAAAACACGGTTGTGTAATGATAGGCGATTAGCTACAACGGCACCGGCACTACCACCGCCAACTTTTAAATCAAGACACAATTACGACAACAATACATGTGATTTTACCACTCCAATTTTGGAATCTAACCCACGACAAAATCGTACGACTCTATATGCGACGAATTGTAAAATTGAGGAGTTTGAGCTTGTAGGAAATCAGCATAGTAGTAGAAGGAATGTGTAAGAAAAATTATCGTTGGAAAGGCAACAACTCCTCGAATGCCTAGTTCTAGGAGCCTCGGAGTCACAAGCGGAATTCTCGTAAAATCAGCCAATCGGAGGAAGAGCGATGAACTACTAGCCATTTCGTGTAAAAACTGAAGCTCAAGCTTTGTCAAACAACTAAACAATTGAGAGTTGATATTAAAGTAACGTGCTGATTCTGAAGACGTGAAAAGGAAGCAATCCATTAGGCGTGGGAATTGTGTGAAATAGTGTCATGACCAACAGTTCGAGTGACAGTACGATTCCGCGTCTATGCAACTAGTTGTAGGAGGAATATAATCAAGGCCATGGCAATTTTGAGAAGTAGGAAATTATTATCAAAAAGGGTTTTGCTGGAAATTTAGTACTGGTTTCAAATCAATCAAATACTTTAGAAATGACTAAGTAGGAAATAGAAGTAAATATGTGCAGCTTTTACACTCATCAGGTTGGTAATTATGCCACAAATGAGAAACAAAACTAAAATTTTTATTTTGAATTTAGAATGGATTTTGTTTGATTGATTGATGATACAAACTGATGTCGAATTTGTGAGATTCTGTTTTCAAAATCGTTTAAACATGCAAATATTTTAGTTTAGTTTTTAGTTTTAGTCGTGTTAGTTTATATATTTTTGAGGACAATAATAACTTTTTACTTTAAGTTTCTTTTAACAGTTCCATGGTTTTTTAACTGGATCAATTTTATTATTGTCGTACCTCCGCCGCTGAGTCCACGTCGACCGCAACTCGTGAACGATCGATTGTCGACGTCGTTTAGCATTAGATACACTTATCATCTCCAGACTAGCACAAGATACAGGTTGGAGACAGAGTTTTTTGCTTGAGTTCTGTCAAAGTAAAACAAGTTGTAGTTTGACCTCTTGACCTTTGCGTCATTTGTCTTGGCCATACGTCGTTCCTTTCATTTGCCCTAAACCCCAACTCACGAGTGTTTATTGAGAGGCACCGTGACAATATGTTTGAAATGTAATTCCGAATAATTAACTTGTAATGACATAAAAATTGGTCACTTGCTAACCTTCCTTTAGTTTCTATTTTTCTAATACGCTTATAATTCGACTCTGTCAATGCACTAAGGCAAAAAAGCCTCGAACTGGGGGCGAAATTTGAAAATTAGGAGTCTAAGGGCAACGGACTATTCTTTAAACAAAATAACTCGTAACTAAACTATTAAAAAAATTATGAAATGTAATAAAATATTGTATACAGAACAATAGTGTTTCTCTCAAAAATTTAAAAACCTAACCAGATATTTAGAAGAGAATCACAACACAAAAGCCCAATCCATAGAAGTTAGATACACTTCATTTTATTTAGTAGCATAGTTAAATCTATTTGCTAAATAAAATTTAAGAATCAGTTTGCAAATTAGCTTTTGTTGCATGCAATGAATTGTATTGACAAGAATTGATTTCACGCCAATTTAATTCTTAAAAACTGGAAGCACTTACAATGATCGAAGTTAAACAATATTGCTTAAAATTGTGAGTTTTCAATGGAATCTAATTATAAGTATTTAAGAATTTCATTAACTATTAGTACAATCGCCTCTAATGTCGTACATTCAGAATTATTTTCAAGTTATAAATAGGTAATTATACCCGAAGGTTGAAATTATTACTTGTGGAAGCCATGCAGTGCTTAGAAACCATAAGTAGCAATTAAGTGCCCTAATTAATAACAAAGCATATGTAATAAGTAGATGCGTATTTCATAAACAGGGGTTTCTTGTAAACTAGAAGCTCGCTTATCATCACAAAGCAAAATAATCAGCTACTTTGTTGTATTGATCTATGTTGCATTTCCTAACTATAAGTTCTAAATATTGTTGGTAAAATATTTTTACTCATTCAAAATGAGTGATTCAAGCAAGTTATATTTGAAACTTTTTGTTATATGTGCTACAAAATTCAACCTTCTTGGAATTAAGTACAGTGAAAAAGATCAGAGAGTTGAATTAACTAAACAAGTATTTCAATCTTTTTTTGCAAAACTTGCACTTTTTATTGAAATTTTGTTTGCCATTGTTTGTATGATGCGCTTCCATCACACAAGTTCAACTCTCATTAAACTAATTTCAATTTTTCTTACAATTTGCATCATTCCGCCGGTGTCTATTAGGCTCACCTTTCTAAACTATGCAGAGGAAGCTGCATCCCTCATCAACACACTTTTAGCAAGCGGTAACTCTCCCATAGTACGCATACAATTGGTTCATAGTTCAAAAGTCGTTTTCTGCATTATAATATAAATAATTTCTTATATTTTAGGAAATAGGTTTCAAGAAGAGGAATACTACAATAAATCAAATTTAATTAAAAGAAAAATATACCCGCTTTCTGTCATTTGCCTGGCGTCCTGCGGTTTCTCTTCTGTAATCGTGCAAGTTGCAGTCAATTGGCCTATGTTGACAATGGTATTTGGGACATTATACTGTATGTGTTCACCAATTTATGCATTTTATTACACTTGTGACCTCATGGCTTCAATGGCAACGTTCATTTCATCAATGCTTGATTTGGTTAATTGGCTACAAAAGTGCTGGTATATCATTTCAATTAGAATACTGAACATTGAAACTAATTATGTATTGTTTCTTTATGTTCAGCGTAAAATGGCCAATTTCAAATGACAGGACGCCAGCCGAATGCCTTCATTTGTTCAGAACAATGCAAATCCACAACATGTTGCACAACAAAGTTTTTGGTTCGATACTACTTCCATGTTTTAAGGTTTCTGTTATTTTGGGGATTTTCGTGCTAGTATTTTGCCTCGTCCGTTTACGAAACTCATTTAGTTTAGCAGAATATTTAATATTTGCATTCTACTTTGCAATTATGGTTTTAATAATTATACCAGTGGCACTGCTTATGTCAAAGGTCTTTAATATTTCAACGAAATTTAAAAACAACATGCGATCAATGGCTGGAGGCCAAGACCGCTATATACAGAAATGCTTACGATCCGTTCCGGTACTTAAATGCACGATTGGAAGATTTTACCACATGGAAGGGGTAAGGATTTGCAAATCGATTAATATTTCAATAGTAATTAATAGTTTGACATATGTAAATTATAAATATTTGATTCTGAATTTTTTAATTAAGCAAGCAAAATTAACGTTACTTGACAACATTGCCCGCGGTATTGCATTTAGCCTACTTTCGTTTGAGTAGTCAATTTCGAGTTATTTCATATTTGCAAATTGGATGCAGATCATTGTTGCTATTTTATTATAAAAAATACCGTCCTAGGACATGGTTCCCATTTTAAATTTTTTTTTACCGGTGCTCCGATTGACACTTAAACTTACTTTTAGTTTTGTTTCTAAGCACATTTGTTAAAAAACATTCAACTCTCGACTTGTATAATAAATCATTAAAGTATCCATAAACACAAATTGTCCTCAATATTGTGTGGAGGATTGTACGCATTTCAGTGATACATCTTTACGTCACGTTGTATTGAAGCATTGCCAATACTCCGACGTTCTGGAGTCTATGCTCGATGATTGACCAAATATTAGTCATTGATCAATTCAAAGCAATTGACAAAACAATTTAGGCAGCATCTTACTGCAAAATCTAAAAACACTGTGGTATTAGTCAGGACGTTAATAAATTTCTCCACGCGGCAATAATGCTTTCTGTAACAATTTTAGTAAACTAAAACTGAGTTTCTAGCAAGCAGCCTGTAAAAGTTTAAACTTACTCCATAATAAACTACCCCTGCACCCCTGGATTTGAACTTTTTCTTGTCCCAACTAAAGATTTTACCCATTCATAAACGACGTGAATGAATTTGTTTAAAAAATGTGTACAAAGCTTTAAAGTTTCTTTTACATGAAGTTAATAAGCTCTGCAAACTTTCTCTCAACACTAGAAATTCCAGTTTGTTTCCCCTTCTTTCTGTCCCTACAATTTGCACTCAATTTTGTGGTCGCTTTGTAAAATTTAAGAATAAATTACCAACAAATTGGGAGTTTGAAAATTTAACAACTGGAAAGTTAAAAAAGTTGGTATTTCCTATCACAGTTAATGGGAGAAAGGAAGTGATTGGAGTGAGGCCAATGCAATCCGGCGTTTAATTTCAGCTGCCTGCCTGTGGTTCAGGAGAACAATATAATGAGAGTCGTTATCAAATTTCTTATGGATTATTGTAAATATGATTAGTTGAATTCGTTAATTTAGGATTAATTACTTGTATAGCAAAACAAATACATATAGAGTCTGTTTAGACCATTGCGATATTTGACGACTGTGGCAGTAATCTAATTTAACCTAAAGCAGTAAGCAGCGGCATAACACATTTTCGAATTACTCGAGTAAGCTTGGGCATATAATCTTTTTTGTCAATTTTAATTCCTAAACAAATGCTTTGGATTAGCTTAGGCCATTGTTCGAATCTGAAAATTAGAGACCCGGCTGTGTGAGATTTTTTGATGCATATATTCTGTGTAATTCTAGGTGTCAACAAGAGAAAATTATAAATTACATTTAATTAGCAATCTAAATAATTCAACTAATTCTTAAAATATCAATTAAACTAAAAAAAATTAAACCAACTAAATTTTTCTAAAAAGAACTTCAACATAAAACAAGAAAATGTTATGTGTTGTGCAAATAAAGTTCTTTGTATGTATGTAAATTTATGTTTTAAGCTTCACTGGCATTTTGCATAAATAATAAACTATTGCAAGTTCAGCATTCTGTGGTTCTACGCTGATAATAAAATATTACAAAATTTTTTTTCGTTTTTAATTAAATTTTTAGTCGCTGCTTAGAACAAATTTAACATCAAACATTACCACCGGTCTGTCAGGCCAGCGCCTCATCACTTCAACTTTTTTAAAATGACGAAACGCAAACTCTTGACTAACATGTAAAACGAGGCGCCGTGTTGACACGCGACTTTTATCAAACAAAGCGCTGGCTTATCGATACTGAGACGGAGCCTTCAATCACCCATTGGAGCGGTTATGTGTTTTTTTTGGCATATGGAAATAAGAATTTACCAAATACTAAATACCGAGTTTTGGTTCTGGGTTCCAGTAGAAACAGACGTGTGAGAAATTCTTCTCTCAAGCTCAAAATTGATTTGATCAATAGCAATTTGAATCATGAGTAAATTACTCCGTTCACCGAC